>OZ010737.1:177183294-177470794 GCA_963932295.1 Tipula lateralis | reverse complement strand
TGTTTGGTCAATTTTCTTTAGTCTTATCGTATACTCAAAAACAAATTAATGAATTTTGAGAGACATCGAAAATGAAACGACGGTGCACAAATGCGCAAAGGATCTGACAAAGCACTTGCTCTACAAGATAAATCGATAACGTAGTCTATAATTTAACCGGATATTGCCACACAAATAAAACTACCTACTGTTCTCTTAGGTGGTAGAACCGGGAACGACATTGTAAGTTCTCTAATTAAAATATTGGAAGCCATTTTAAGTTATAACACGCATAATATTATAAATAAAGCACAAAAGTTTTCAACTCCTGGTCATTCCAGTAATCAAGAACTCGATGCTGTGCACAGCATTATAGATAGACATTTTAAATATATAAGCTATTACAATCCTGTTTCACTGATACGCAATTTAAAGTATCCTAAAGTGCACTTAAAAATAATGCAGATGCAGCCTAGTGATTTTTATAATTATAATATGGCTTACTTGGGGTTAAATTTTAGTATTCTAAAATTTCCCTCAGCAACCGAAATATAATCAAAAAATGATATTTTATCAGTTAAATAAAGATTAGACGTACGTTGAAATGGAACCGGAAAATTCCGTACCACTGATTGCTAAATCAAATCGGCGAGCTAAATATCCAAAACCATCCACGATGACAAAATAATCAAATCAAACTCAACTAAGCTCGCCCGGAGTAATTTGCCGCTCGAGGATCAGCAATTCTTTAAGGTAATTTTGAAAATGTCACACCAAATTTTGTCGTATATTCCATGCATTCCAATTAATTTGTCAACAAACATAGTTTTACATTACTATGGGGGTTGTCCTGTATCCAATTTTGCCATTTTTGGTCTTAACAATTTTTCTGGTTCCGGAATCAAGGCCAGCTCCATTTTTATCGCTGAAACCATTCAAGAAATGTTGAATCTGTATTTAACCAACTTTAGACATAACATTGAGAAGGTAACTTTTTTTTATTTAAACATTGAAATTCGATTCCTGGTAAAATTTTGTAAGTGGTGAATAGGACAAAATCGAACTCCCTTGACGATATATGTATATATAATTATATATATATATATATATATATATATATATATATATATATATATATATATATATATATATATATATAAATATATATATATATATATATATATATATATATATATATATATATATATATATATATATATATATATATATATACCGGGTGAGTTTCCTAATAAATGCATTCCTTTTATCTCGAGAACGGTGCTAGATAGGAGAAAATTACTTAATGAAATTTATTAAGAGTCGAGGGGGACGTCTAGTGGTGATCTTCAATGATCATGAAACTCATTAGTTTCGGAGATATAGGCTAAAGTTAGGTTTTTTAAATTAGAACCTTTACTTTTGAGTGTTTGTTTTTATTAAGCAATTAAAAGTAAACACTTTTTGCTCACACATCATTTTTGTAAAGTGTTAGATTTCAGAGATATGAGGAAAAATTGATATTCACTAAAGCAATCGAATTTTCAAAATGTCCGCCATTTGATTTCAAACATTTTTCTACTCGTCTTATAAAATTTAGATGAACTGCTTCTAATTCAGCTTCTGAAATATGATTTTTAAAAATATCTTTAATTCTTTGTTTCATATTTTCAGCAGTGGTAGGCCGATTGAAATAGGCTAAGTCTTTCACTTTTCCCCATAAATAATAGTCCATGAATGTTAAATCGGGTGATCTTGCTGGAAAAGGAGTAGGGCCACTTCTTCCAATCCATTTATTCGGAAACATTAAATTTAGTTGTTGTTGGAAAGCTATACTAAAATGGGGAGGCGCACCATCCAACTAAAGCCACATTTCTTGTCTTACTCGCAATGAAATGTCTTCCAATAAATTGGGAAAACCTTGTAATAAAAAATCCACAAATTTTTGTGTAGTTAGTGTTCCATCAAAAAAAAGGTCCAATTAGGAGAGATCCAACTGTTCTAGCCCAAGCATTTACACTCCAACGATGTTGATGGTCAACGGAACGCGTCCAATGTGGATTCACGTCATTCCAATAATGTAAATTATGCCTATTCACATTACCGTCGCACTTAAACGTTGCCTCGTCAGTCCACATGACAAGACGAAAGAAATCTGGATTTTCTTCAATTTGTTGCCTCGCCCAAAGACAAAATTGAATTCTTGATCTAAAATCATTAGCAGATAACTCTTGTAGCAATGATATGTGGTACGCATGGAATTTGTTTTCTCTCAAAACGCGTGACACGGTCGTTTGAGATATTCCTCTATCTCGTGCAATATTTCGTCTTGATGTGTGTGGGTCCTGTGATACTGCAGCTAGCACATCTACAACAATTTCCTCAGGACACTCACGACCTTTCCTTTGGTTTCTTATGCTTCCGGTAGTGCGCAGCTTATCTGCTAAGCGTTTAAATACACCTCTTCTAAAGTGCCGACGATGTGGATGTCGTTCAGCGTATAATCTAATCGCCATGCTTTCATTCGGTCGACACTCACCGTAAATCATCATCATGTGAATGCTTTCTGGTTAGTGTCCAACATGATAAAAACCTTTTTCAAAGATAATTGTAATTTTATCACAAATTAATAAAACAAAAAAATTGCATAGTAAGTCAAAGAACATTTGATATTTTCTATTTTAAATTGTAGAACTTAAGAAAAAATTCGATTGCTTTAGTGAATATCAATTTTTGCTCATATCTCTGAAATCTAACACTTTACAAAAATGATGTGTGAGCAAAAAGTGTTTACTTTTAATTGCTTAATAAAAACAAACACTCAAAAGTGTACAACCTGTAATTTAAAAAAAACCTAACTTTAGCCTATATCTCCGAAACTAATGAGTTTCAAGGTCATTGGAGATCACCACTAGACGTCTCCCTCGACTCTTAATAAATTTCATTCAGTAATTTTCTCCTATCTAGCATTGTTCTCGAGATAAAAGCCCTGCATTTATTAGGAAACTCACCCTTTATGTATATATATATATATATATATATATATATATATATATATATATATACATATATATATATATATATTATATATATATATATATATATATATATATATATATATATATATATATATATAAATATGTATATATATATATATATATATATATATATATATATATATATATATATATATATATATATATATATATATATATATATATATATATATATATATATATATATATATATATATATATATATATATATATATATATATATTGCAAATTCATTATTATTTAAATATTTGTGAATTGTGTTAATTTATTTCAATTAATACTTGTTAGTATTGTATTATGTTTACATATAATATTCAATATTTATTAATAAATGAGGTTAGATATGAAAATACAAAATTTTAACAAAAATTCGTTAGGTTATATACTCGTAAAATAATATTGAATTTCGCATCGATTAAACAAACATATAGGTATAGTGACGTTTTGTTATTGTTTCTCATTTTATTAAATTTTAATTAGATTTTTTTTTTAAATAATTAATAATTATATCGTTTATTTAATTATTATATCAATGATGATTGAATATATTAATTTAGATCCTATCAAAAGCAGTATCGTTCAGTAATCAGTAGACAGTGTGATGAGATTTGCCTGTTACTACATGAATCCAGGCATAAATCTGGCCATAGGTCTGTAAAAGTCATCTTTGTACCTTTTGGTTTCTTGATTATTTTACCCGAGGTGCACCACAAACTACATTGTCTCCAAAAATCAATTAAAAATGTTTAATTCACTTCATATACAATAAATAATATAATTGATTTACAAATTGTAAATTTATTCAAAAACTAATTAAACAGCGTTTTGAAAACTAATTAAAATCTCGTTTAAACATATTTAATCCTAACAGCATTCCATTATGTATTATCATCACCTCAAAATATGATGGAATTTTAATTAGGTTCAAAAATGATTAAGCTCGTTCCTATACACATATACGCAAAGCATTAGCAGTGGATAATTATAAAATTAATTGCTATTTACACAAACCGCATCATTTTACAACCACAAAAATTTTCCACTAATCCAATATAATATTGATCGTGATGGAATACAATTTATGCTCGAACTGACATTCGAAAGCATCTTCTGATTAGAGAGCTTAATTAACAACAAAATCCAATCGTATCAACAGCAAATCCCATACATCCCAAAATCGAACAAATTCCAACTGATTTCCACTTATCACGAAAACCTATATAATCACAATCGTATAAATATATAGGAAATAAATTTTCCGTTTTCGTTTTTATTCAATACAGGATACAGCATCATTCAACAAAAACAAATGCAATAAAAATAAAATATAACAAAAAAGCTCGATATTATAAAGAAACGAAAACTTTTTGTCTCGTGTATCACATTATTGTTATCATACATATACTCGTACATACATATATAATGAAAAAGATGTAAATTTTTAGAAAATGGGAAAATTATGTATTCGGATTGAACGTGCTTGAATACATGGATGTAAACACAGAGACACATATTCACGCCCAATACAATGTCTACAAAACTTCAATTTTGATATGAGCTTTTTGACGAGTACTGAACAATCTTGATGATATATCAAATTGTAATTTTAATAATAAATAATATAGTTATTTGCCAAAACTGTAATAACAACAATTGAGACTATTATTACTAATATTATTTTATAAATTATGATATTTTTTCGGACTAGCCAAACAAACATACTCATCCTTAGTATATAATCTCAATATGGCCAAACATGATAAAAATATATTCTCGTATAATAATGTGTATAAATTATAAAATTAATCTAATAATAATAATAATAATAATGAATAAGAACAATAGGAGTGATATCTCTGTACACACACACACTTCAACTAGCTTTATAAAATCCTTCCTAAAAGCTTTCGTAGTATTATCAATAATAGCAATTATTTCAATAATCTGATAATTTTTTAATTAAGAACACAAAATTTAAATTGATTTTAATTAGTAAAAAAATGATTTATTTAAACAGGAACAACAAAATGTCATGTTTATAATCCTGACAAATATAGTTTTAGAACGATATACAAAGCTTTTATTGAATTTTGATAAATTAATTCAATTGATTGGTCTAATATATAATGTCAGTGTGAGTTTTGTCGGAAATGGGATTATCTTGAATAAAATCTATATTGGTAATTAGTTTCAGGTACTATTTTGCACTTTGGGGTGGTGAACTTTATTGATTGAAAACAGTAAAACGCATTAGAAATCGTTCAGGATTAGAAATTAGATACTATTCATTACTTGACATTAATGCCCTGAAAAATGCTAAGATGATTGCCTAGATATGAGACAGAACATATCCAACGAGTATCTGCCTGCAGGAATGGTCTGGTAACTGTGTAATATCGGCCTCCAAAACATGCTAAACAAAATCGCAAATCCTGGATTATTTTAATCGGTTGGGTAATAAATTCCTCGCGGGAGGTAATTACAACGCTAAGCATACTAACTGGGGGTCAAGCCTATCATCACCGAAAGGCAAACAGCTTAATCAAGTGATAGAGGAACAAAGTTTAGATTACTTATCGGGTGGCAACCTCCCTACTGGCCATTAGATAAAAAGAAAATCCCTGATCTAATTAACTTTTGCGTTAATTAGATCAGGGCATCACCGGTAATGATAATACTGAGTACAAGTGTGTTAAAGGCAGAAACACCTAAGCGTCTCACAAACAAGTAAACTAAATGGGATCAATATAAGAGGCTATAGTCGAACAAAGTTGTTCCGATTAGATATTCCGATTTGCACGCCAGCTGATATTGATGAGGCTGCAGAGAAGTTGAAAAATGTTTTGGAGATATATGCAGAAAAAGCTACACCCGCCATCAATATTCCTGAGTAAGTTAATAAACTGCCGCGTGATATCCAGGAACTGGTTCAAGAAAAGCGAAAAATTCAGAGGCAATGGCAAAAATCTAAATCTCCTTTATTGAAGGGGAAACTAAATCGGCCTTTTAAGACTCGACGATTCGCACTAATAGAAGAACAAAACCAGGGTGTCTACTGTCCAGAATTTTTTAACTGAACTCTCGGAAAATAAATTGAAAAGGCAAATAAATTGAAATCCACCGATTAGATTAGACTACCTAGTGGTAGCTTTCGCTGCTCATCTGAAGGAAGTATTCTCAGCTCATAAAGAAAGAAATCAATTCATGCTACCTGAGAAAGAAGATGTGAAGCGTGTAGCTTACTGTAATTTTAATGTAATTTTAAATCCGAGTTGTTGCTTGTATCTTGTAATCCACTAGGCCGGTTTCTATCTGATGATGATGTCATTGAAAAACAGTGTGATCGAAAAGATCAAATCTATCTCATCAGGCATATGCTACCGGACTTAATGTTCATACTGTGCGTTTCGTTTATGTATATACTTTTGGTCGTGACGCGACAGTACTAGTGAATTATAAGAACTTAACTCGAAATATTGATTTTATATTAATTGCTCTGGAACGCCACATTACTCACCGGAAAGTGAATTCCCCGCTCGATTTTTTTTGATTATGATTAATGCCGCAATGCATTAGGGTGCCTAGTTTCGCTCGCTAAGTGATTAGGCTTGTTGCGACATGAAACGAACTTCCTGGATGTATATGTGCCTTGAGATCGCGAAACGAACCACCAAGTATTGAGAGAGAGAAGGCAGAAATTCCATTGTGGGAAGTTAAATTTTCTTGTTAGGGCAGGAGGGTATCGGGAGGTTGTGTCTGAAGGTATTGACGAGTTGTTCCCTACACGTGGCCGTTGGGGTCACCAATGAAGAAAGCATGTTGCTTTATGTAATTTTTGAATGGCTGTTGTACTTCGGGTTGTTGCTTGTTCTTGTAATCCACTAGGCCGGTTTCGATCTGATGCTGATGACGTCATTGAATGACTAGCTGATTGAAAATATCAAATCCATCTCATCAGGCATATGCTACCGGATTGTTCAGTTGTGACGCGACAGTACTAGTGAATTACAAGAACTTAACTCGAAATATCGATTTTATTAATTGCGTGTGGCGTGAGCTAATTTGCGATTTGTTTGAGCTGCTCTGAACGCCACAGATGTTTATTCGTCGTTTAAGCCAATCAACCGGAAAACTGATAAAAGAAATGCCCGATAAATGCTTAAAACTGATAACATTTATCTTCAATGCGGTCAAGTGAACTGGTTGCATCCCCAAAAACTGGAAAATATCCCTGATCACATTGATACTTAAGCCAGAAAAAAATGAAACGTCATATCGCCCAATCCGTAATGTCCAACAATCTCGAAGTTTTTTGAAAAAATGATACTAACGAAACTTAAAGCGGGATTAGGAAAGCGGCAAGGTATAGCAGACTGTCAATTTGGATTCCGAAGCCAACATGGAACCATTGAGCAAGTGCACAGGATTGTAAATACCATCAAAAACTCTTTCGAGGAAAAAGAATACTGTTCTGCTGTCTTTCTGGATGTAGCACAAGCATTTGATAAAGTTTGGCACGACGGGTTGATACATAAAATGAAAGCCTTCCTGAAAAAGATATTTTCATTTAGTTCTGAGAAACTTTCTTCTTCAAAGACAATATATCGTTAAACAAAATAGTGCAATGACTTGATCAACTGTGTACTTTTTATACACAGCCGACCTCCCTATTGCTAACAAAGTAAGAATATCAACATTTATATATGATACAGCCATCTTGATGACACACAAAAACGCTCACCCTGCTTCAAGAGAATTGCAAAGTCATTGGTCTAAAATCGAGGAATGGCTAAAGAATTGGCGAACAAAAGTGAAGGAACATAAATTAATTCATATCACATTCACTTTGAATAAATGCACTTGACCACAAGTGAAGCTCAACGGGGTAAATATTCCTCAACAAACAAAGGTTGAATACTTAGGTTTACATCTTGACCGACGGTTAACATGGAAAACTTTACATAATAAAGCCTTGCTGTACACAGCGATAATTATACCCATATGGACCTATGGTATTTAGTTGTGGGGATCCAACAGTGCTTCAAACAGAGAACTCCTGCAACGATCACAAGCGAAAATACTTCGCAGTATCACGAATGCTCCATGGTATATTCGAAACACCAACATCCACGAGAACCTTGGGATAAAAACCATTAAAGATGCCATCAGAGAGTATAGTTCCAAAAATTACTCTAAATTATAGTTCCATTCCAATCATTTGACCAGGAATATATTAAAACAGCCGAAATATAGACGACTAAAAATAGTAGATCCACTTGGATACTTCTAGTTAGTTTCTTCTGTAGAAAGATTCAAGAACTAAGCCATTGCAGCATAATAAAAAAAAATAATGGTTTTTTCTATTGAAAATGACCAAAAAAGAAGAAAGTTTGGTTCCAAGCCAACAATCATAGAAACAGATATTATTGAGAATAATTTTTCCCAAACAATACTCCAAATAAATTATTAGAAGTCATGTAATTACAATTCCGCGGTGATTGCCAATCCAGTTACCACAGTTTGTTTAATCAAGGTATTTTCCAAAACCACTGATCGTTCTAGCCCGTATACTTAGGATCATGATTATTGTACAGCCCCACGTTGGGCGCCCAATATTACGTACCCGTTTATAATCAAACAAAGCTGTTCTATTTAGACACTATAATGCACTTCCTTTGTACTTTTTTTCTCTTCATAATTAGTAGACAAATATACACATTGATTGGGCGCCAGAACTTCGGCCTGTGTGTAACAATTGATATTTAACTGCACCGATTTTCACCTGTTTCCGCACTGACTGCTTCCCGGAACGTTTTATCACCTAGATTTCGTTTAATGCCCATTGAGCAGTACGATTGCTTGCACTTCATTTGATCGATCGCCTCATCGTCCCTCGTGCGACCTAACACCAAACACTCTAGATGAAAATTATGATCACATCGAAACAATCAACCATAACTTTTTGGTTCAAGCTTTATATCAACCAATATGAAGCTTTATAACAAACATTCAACACCCGAGTGAGCTGGTACCAATCCGAGAGAAAACTTCAAGTACTCGAAATTTAAGTCACGTGATTTTTATAATTTTTCCCGGCTAGTGCTGTGTTGGCTTGTACGAACTTGATGCTATTGTTTAATAATGAGAGATTGAAAAATGTTGCGAATTTGATGGCCTTGAAGAAACTGATTTAATTGAACCTGGTTCTAATGCCATCTGTTAATAACCAGTCATGATTGGTGCAATTGGTTACAATGACGATGCGTTGGTGAATTCGGGCATGAAGATACAGCATGACCTGACTAAAAGCTATTTTCGTAGAAGCATAATTCGGATACATCGAATTATGCTTCTACGAAACAGAGGACAAAATTCAACAGAGGACAATTTGCAGACTATGTGTAAATTGGGGACTACAACATAATTATTCCCTAGTGGGTAGGAACTTTTTAGAATAAAACCCTAAGATTAGTTTCGATTTTGTTGATTCTAGAAAAATATTAATCAGAAAGCTTTGTACGACTGTCAATTACAATCGAATGGAGATTAGTCTCTCTTTTGTTTACGATTTTCTATCATTTATACAAATATTTGGGTTCATCATGCCCGAAATCGTTAAAACCAATTATGAAGACCAGTGACTCAAGTATAGATTAATGGTTGTTTGGGTGAATGACCATCTGATAGCTGAAAGTCACTCTAGAGAAATACTTTCGAGATTTCCTCGACAAACTATTTCTTCGTCTAAAATTTCGTCGGAAAATTGAAAATTTTATTTTTATTCACTGTTAATAATTAGAACAAACAAGCGACATAACAACCAAGAAATAGACAAGATGTATAAATATAATCCACTTTCGTGTTTTCCCAATATCATCTTTTTGAGAGATTGAAGAACAAATTATTTGCTAAGCTTTTTAAATCTTATTAAAAGTCAGACAAACTTTTCTTTGAAATTGTTGTATAAAGGATTAACATTGAATTAAAATATGATTACGAGTTAACAATTAGTGTCATTTGAGCAACCAATCTTTTAACTGTCGCGTGTTTTCACTCAAAATATTCTCAAAGTTAAACAAAATGTATTATTAGATTACAGACTGAAAACATTAGATTAAAATCCACGTTAATAAGGTTTTTGAGTTTTACATAAAATGATGTAGCGAATTATAATCTGAAACATGCAATCAAGCTGATTTATTTCATAACTTGGTAAAAGAAAAGCATGCGTTTGTTAAAATCGATACATTCTTCGGGTCCATCAGTTTTGCATCCCGGGAATATTCCTCAACCGACACCTTATCGAAGCCTCAGCAACTATAGAATCCGTATTTCAAAGTGATTATGAGTCAATTTTACATAATTCAAATATGCCCCATATTGGGCGCCAAAACATAATCTCTCAGTATTTGTGTTGTTATTTGCGTCAAACTATATATTAGAAGCTTAAAAGATATGCTTAATCCAAATATCAGTCGAGAGAGTGATATAAATCAATAAAAATCTGTTATAAGCCGTGTATAAGTTCATGAACAGGATTATAACGATAACCCCATGTTGGGCGCCAAAATATAGTCCCGCATTATTTTAATTGTTTTCAATCCACCAACCGATTTGGAAGGTTAAAAGCTCTATTTGGTTCAAATACCAATCGAGAAACTCGTATGTATATGTAATCAGCAGAATCGTTTTTAATCTCCTTATTTTATTGGTTGGAGGGTGTTTTTTACATATAAAATTAACATATTATTACATGAATTATTATTACAGTACAACACACCAAAAAAACCACAAAATAGGTGCATACATACAATTGTAAATTATAAAAACATGCATTAAATTTATTCGTATTAAATTTACATAATATATTTGAAAAAATTATCCAGCTATTTGTTGTTAACACAAAATACTATTTTGAATTAATTTTATAATATTATCGTTTTTATGGACTACTGAATATGTTCTTCTCGTTTGCGGTTGATTTATATATTATTACCACCTAATGTAATAGTTTTTATCGAACACCAATTATCGAGGTTATTTTATCAATAATATTTAAATAAAATCGGATCGTGTCCAAACTAATATATGGGGGAACCTGAATGAAAATTCATCTCACATATATACCGACTATCCTAAATAATAAAATTATTAAAATCAAATAGAGGGGATAGCAAACAAATCTTAAATACATGACAGGAATACTTGTCTAGAGTTTTTGAATGTTCAGTTTTCCATATTTTAACACCCTTGATAACTTCAAACACCTTTGTTCTTCGGGTGTTCTAATATATTTCACTTTTATAACTGAAAAACATCTGTCTGAAGTTGTCAATGTTCCGATGTGTCCAACTTACAAACATAGTTTTCGACTCTTTTGTATAGTTCATATATTTTCTGTATGTCGTTTGGGGAGTATATTTGGATTCACGATGGTGGTTTTCCATATACCATATGCGAGCACATATATAATACATAATAAGATTTTTTATTTGAAGCATCTTTCTATATATTATATTGATTTTGATTATACGCCAAGTGTTCATAATACTATGAAAATGTATACAATAAATAGGGTTAAGGAAAAGTTTTTGAAGTTTCGCTGGAAATCCTAACAGTGGTACTTAATAAATTATTTTCTACTTTACTGAATGAATATGATATACTCTAAGGGTTATATACGAGTAAGATGTTTTATTATATATTAGATTTGGATAAGAGACGCTTATCTTTTTAACGACTTTATTAATAAACATATACATGAATGTACACACATAATATTTTATAATTGAAGAGACTGGATAGGTTGTCTATATAAGTTTTCATATGTAAAAAAGGTTAAGAGGTTTGCTTTGTTCTGCACACTTAATGGAAAAAATGAGCAAGAAATTTAAATTATCGGTTCTCACATTACTCGATACTGTAGTCTTGCAAAAGTTCGTTTTCTTTATAAGTGTTTTTTGCCTCCCTAAATATAACGAAGTTATATGAGTAGCAAAACTAGATTACGACACCAAAATAGAACTGTAATGTTTCAAGGTTGCCTTCTTATTCCATCTGAATTATAAAAAGTAAACGAAGCATTCGACGTTTAACGAGCTTGAATTTTAAAAAGTAGAATAATTTAAAAACTTAGTTCTTCTGAGAGTTTAGCCAAAACACCATAATGATGATTGAAATGTTTTTCAGAAAGAAATCAGACAACCTTAATGACTTTAAACCACTCAATATACAAAAGGGATTAACAAAACTGGCAGAAAAACAGCAAGAAACAACATTAAATGTGTCAAAACAAATCCATTAAATGATAATTTTTTTTCATAAATCTATAATTTGTACGGAATTTTTTTAAGAAATTTTTTTTCCAGTCACTTTAAAGGTTAAGAAGAGTAAATGTAATTAGAAAATAAAAATTAATTCTTTAAAAAAATTACCATACTAAGTTTTTATTTTAAAAAAAAATTGCTAGAAAAAAATTTATCGTATAAATAAGTGTTATAACAAGCACATGTTATCATTAAATTTTCTTTAATAAAAATGAAACATAAAAGTAGTTTAAAAATATTTTCTTAAGTAAATAATATTAACTTAAAAAAAATTTTCTAACCGTTTTATTTCAAATATTTCATTTATTATAGAAATAATAATAATTATTATTATTATAAACTTTTTTGAAAAATTCGTTAAGCTTGAAGGAAAGCAGCCCAATAGGAAAAACTTGCCAAAACAATTTATTTATACGATAAATTATTAAGAAGTATTTTTTTTTTCATTAAAACAAAATTTGCACTGTAATTTTGGTTTAAAAGTATTTTTCCAATCACTTCAAGTTTTAGAAAAACTAACCATTAATGGGATCAGAAAATTAATTTTGATTTCTTAAAAAAAATTTCCTTACAAGTTTTGTATATATGAAAAAATGTATAAATTGTGTTACACACCCCACAAGAAAAAAAGTTTTTAAGACAAAAACTGCCAAGTTAAAAATTATTTTAACAAAATAAATATAAAGTGCAGTCAAAAAGATGTTTCTTAAATTAACAAACCAAGTTTATTAAAAAAAAATTTTTTTTTTAGAAATCTTTTTGGAATTTTTTTTAACAAATTTATTTTTTCCAGACATTTTAAGATCAAGAAGAGTTAACCTTAAAAGTGATTACAAAAAAAAATATTTATTCTTTTAAAAAAATTTTCTGTGCAAATTTAGTGTTTCTGAAAAAAATTTGCTTGGAAAAGTTTATCGTATAAATAAATAATAAAATATGTTTTAGGTTAATTTGTTTTGGTGTTATAGCCAAAAAATGTTATCCTAAAAACTATTTCAATAAAATTAATATAAAAAATAGTGTAAAAACTATTTTCTCATATTAACAAATATTTTTTTTCGGTAAATAAATAAATTTTTACGTAAAAAATTTTTTCTAGTTGTTTTCATTTAAATATTTTATTTATTATAGAAATCATAATTATTATTTTTAACTTTTTTGCAATATTCGTTAAGCAGGAAGGAAAGCAGCCCAATAGGAAAAAAGTGTCAAAACAAATAAATGAAACGATAAATTTTTAAGGACCAAAATTTTTTTTCATCAAAATAAAATTTGTACCGTAAGTTTTGGTCTTAAGTTTTTTTCCAATCACTGAAATTATTTAGAAAAACAAACCTTTATAGTGATGAGAAAATAAATTTTTATTTTAAAAAAAAAAATACACTACAATTTATATATATGAAAAAAATTTATTTTATAAACTTTGTTTATTTTATAAGCTTATTATTTTAACAAATTAAACAAAATATGCAGTCAAAAAACTTATTTTTAAATTTACAAACAAAATTTTTTTGAAATAAATATTTTTTTCACGTAATTTTTTTTTCTCGTTTTTCATTCAAATATTTTGTTTAGTACAGAAATAAATAGTGCTTTACATAACAAGCAGAAAAACATTAAGAAATAACATGAAATAAGTGTCAAAACAAATCTACTATACGACAAATTTTTCATAAATTTGTAATTTGTATGGAATTTTTTTTTTAAAATTACTTTTTCTATTAATTATTTTAATAAATTAAACAAAATATGCATTCAAAAAGCTTGTTCTTAAGTTTCCAAACAAAATTTTTTTTTATATAAATATTTTTTTCACGATTTTTTTTTCTCGTTTTTATTTCAAATATTTGATTTAGTACAGAAATATATAGTGCTTTTCAAAACAAGCAGAAAAGCGGTAAAGAATGTCATGAAATAGGTAGGTGTCCTAATCTATTATACGACAAATTTTTTCCATAAATCTTTAATTGATAAGGAATTTTTTTCAAGAAATTTATTTTTCTAGCCACTTTAAAATAAATTTGGGTAGAAAAAATTAACCTTATAAATTTTGTCTTAATCACCTTTCAGGAACCTGAAAAAAAAAATTAAACCAAAAAAAATTTATTTTTTACTAATTTAACATAAGAAGTAATCTAAAAAATATTTTCTTTAATTTTAAAACAAAAGTTTATTTAAGTAAATAAAAAAAGTTGACTTAAAAAAATTTACTCGCTTTTATTTCAAATGTTTCGTTTAATATAGATATAGTAATTATTATTAAAAAACGTTTCTGAAACAATTAAAAATAAAAAGTAGTCAAAAAAAATTTTCCTAAATTTACAAACAAATTTTTTTTTCCACGAAAATTTTTTTCTCTTACTTATTTCAAATATTTCGTTAAGTACAAAAATATTTACTTTAGTTATTAACTTTTCTGAAACCTTCGTTAAGCAAAACTGAAAAAAAAATTATAGTTGGTTGTTTTCAATGTTGTTCATATTTCTGCTTGGATTTGGCCTCTTAAAATTTTAAAGCCATTGTTGTACTTACGTTTATGAAATAAAGCCACATCTCCTCCATTTGGGAGAACATTGAGCCCCAAAACCAATTATTAAGATTTAAAACAAAAAAAAATGATTACTGAGTTAAATGTTTATCTAAACGTTCATTTTTTACTGACACTGTTTACTGTAGCCGAGGTAGAAATATGACGATACAATCAGAGCTTATTGATTAATTGTTATTAACAATGAATCGAGGTTTACAGCTAGATCGAAATCGATTTAATCTTTACTTGTGATTTGATCATTTACCATGGGTTAATATCTTTAGTTACCAGAATATGTAAAGCTACGTCCATTTTACTGTATAACATATGGTTATAAGCATATGATCATACTGTTCTTGACCTAGAAATCAGCTCCAACTTTTGATTTTCCACTTAAATGTTAAGTATCATAAATGGTGTATCTTTTGAACCTGAGATATAAAATAGATACCTTCGTTACTCGTACACGTTAGATTCTAGTTTGTAAAATACAATTAGACTTGGCACCATCGGTGTCAAAAAGTAAATGATGGTTATGATTGTGGTTGTTATTCCATTAAACCAAAACCCAGAGTAACTCGAAAATTTCTGAAATGCATTGATCCATCAAGCATAAAATCAAATTATATGTATATCAATATTCATATGTATCAGTGCTTATATTATATATCCCACAACCAAATGGTTTAAACATGTATCGTATAGAAAATCTCAACATTAGAATCTAATTTCCATTCGGAAAATTTATATATTTTCCACAAAAAAAAATCATTTTCGTTTTATAATTAATGTATTTTGATATTGTTGTGCTGTATACTCGTATATACGTACTTATTCTTGCTCTGGTGTTGTAATATATATTTTAAATATTTTCTCTGAGGTTTTCCTTTTTTCGATTTTCCAGCATAACATATTTTTTTTTCTTAATTAAGAAAATTTATTGTATCTGCAATTTTTGCATTTTCCAATGAATTATTGCTGTGTGAATACATATTTTGTTCTAAATTAATATTTAGTCGGATGATTATATTATTGAATGAGTGTACTACGTCCGTAGGTATGGTTGAGGTTTCTGTTACCGCATTATTAAGAGATAACAACTCAATTGATCACTATGAAGTTTTCTCTACACTTTTTTGCTACAGAGAAATCTGTCAAAGTGCAAATCTCAGCCATGTATGGAGGCTCTCAAGCAAATTCGACAACATTTGTCTTGCAGAATAAGATTGCATTGTAGTTTTCTCAAAAAGCTCACAATGTAGGTGTCATCTACTTCTACTATCTATTTGCCATAAAACGTTGAACATGGCTTCTCGTTTTGTTTCGAGGATGGAGTGTTAACATGTATTAGGCCAAAAACCAGGGACGATGAGGGAATGAAATTCATGATTGGTGTTTGGTTATTCCTACTTTAATTATCGATTAGAAGGCTTACATCCTACATAAAGATCTAATAGATAAACGAATCTTGGCCATTTCACTGTGAACACACCCCTGAACAAATAACCAAACAGTCAGTGTCAAAACAATCAGGAAAGACAACATTTTTTTCATGGTAAAGTACACGAACGAACAACGTTAACAACTTTACAGTCAATGGAGATCGTTACAGAGAAATAATGCAACGTTATTTCTTTGGCCAACATTGGTCTATACCAACAATTCGGCGTCGTTTAAGGGCAATATTGAAAGAGAGATAACAGCCGTTTCCATAGAGATGTGTGACCGAGTCTTCAAAAATTTCAAACGTTCTCGTGGTGGACACATGAACGAAGCCAATTTCCAATGTTTTGGAATCCTTAACGCTGAACTCCTTACCCAAACCAGTGTTAGTTGGTATATATTTTTTGTTATAATGCCCGCACATATTCCACCTTGACACTATAAAAGGAAAACGACGATTTAATGACTTTCACTACATCGAATTTCAATTTTGCTAATCGTGTTTTGATAACACGGTACAATATGTGTATATACAATTAAGTCGCCGAATCGATGACGTACGTCCAAAATTAAATGTAGTTTTAATTACATAGTGTCCAACTTTCTTATAACCGATACCATGTACAATATGACCTATATAACATAAAATAATTGTAATACGAAGGTGTTCTGAAATTAAGCTGCGAGTAATTAGAAAATAATATTCTTAAATAATTTTGAAAAATAAACTTAAGTGGAAAAACTTGTTGTTTTCATTTCTTTATCGCTTCAATAATAGCTTTAGCAAGGTTATGTTCTAAAGCTCTGTATAAGAAGGTGTTCTAAGAAAATATAATATTATAATAAAAAGTTTGAAAGTTTAATTTGTCTTGAGAAGTATATAAATTCTCGATAAATAAGTTATAATTACATACAGCGTTATACTCCTCGTCTGAAAAGATAGTTGTTCACCTCTATTTTCTACTAACTATAGTTTATGAAGCAAACTAACCAGTCATTCCAGGAATTTCAATCCAATTATCTTTATCCGAATGGCTTTGTTAATTTCTAATCCAAAATGGGGCATAAGTTCGCAAGCTGACAGTGACCAAAACAAAATTGATGTAGGACCTGTATATCCTGGTGTATAAAACACGAGACATAATCACGAGAGATTTGGATAGATTGAATTTTATCGATAAAGCTGTACGATTCGCAAAACAATAAATCTTCATTGTTCTCGTTGATGAAATTCCACTTTATCCAGGTCAGTGGCTATTCAACACTATTGAAAGCTCAATGGATGATGATTAAATCTTAATCGAACTTTAGGGCGTAATACGTTCAACTGCATTGAAAGATGGATGCTTCCTTTCTATTCTGCCATAATGGTTTAATTTTACCGCAAAACTAGTGTGGTACTTACCTTAATAAAACATCTGAAATAGTTGTAAAAAAATAGGAATTGCTTGCTAAAAGCTGGGTGGAATTAACACTTTAACAGTTGAAGGTCAATTTTTGATAGTGGCCGATGTTCGTGAAAAATCAAGGCTACTGGTATTTGTTTTTTTATTTTTAAAGTAGGCTGAAATCCTTAAAAGTTCCGCACTCAATGCCACAAAGGGCCCATGGTGTAAACCTAGAATGTCATCAAAACGCACAGGTGCGTTCTGCAACCTTAGCAAACTGGATCAGTTTGAACCAGGACAGAGAATATTCCTGGAGTTGAACACAAGGGATTTAATGCGGTCGAAAGCCACACAGCTGCTGATAAAGTGTAGGGTGTCATCAACATCCTCAAGACATTCGTCGCATACGGCATCACTGGCAAGTCCCATGCGATGAAGATGATTTTTGAAACGGCCATGGTTTTTTTCAATGGTTCCAGTTACAGCCCGACAAGCGATATTTTGCAAATTAATTTAATTATTAATTATTAATATTTTCTTTATTTCATTTTATAATTATAGTTTACAATATTACTAACAAGAATTACATATATATTAAATAATAATTACAAAAATAACATGTTTTAATAAATAAATTAACAAATAAATGAAATGAAATAAAGTTAAGCTCCGAGAAGATATATACCTGTGGTGGAGCATTATAAATTAATATTACAAAAAATCTTGGGATGCAATATTGTACACTTTTTCTCTAAAAGTAACTCTCTATGTTGTCAATTTTAATAAGTAGCCAAGTTCGCATTTCTTTGTCAAAATAGTGTTAGCGCTCAAATGTAAGGGATTTTAAATGTTTTGGTAGTTTATGAAACCAAAATAGTGCCGTAAAGATATAAAACCGTTTGCATCTTTCGGTGTTGCATCGAAAACGGGTAAAATTATTTGGATTTCTCATGTTATAATTGTGCGTAATCCGACTATGAAAACTACTGCTTTTAACAAAAAATAATTTTAATACTTTATAAATGTAGAGGTATCTTAGAGGTATCAGGTTAAATTCGCGGAATAAAGGAATTGTCGGGGTGGTATTCGGTCGACGATAAATTAATTTAACGATTCGCTTTTGGGCAATATAGAGATCTTTTAAGTGAGAAAGGTAAATTTCACCCCAGCTGGTAATACCGTACATCAGGTTAGACTCTACTAGTGCATGATATAACCGTCTTAAAATGTTTAATGTGCCAAATTTCCTGAGATTATAAAATTTATACACGGCGGTAATAACAATTCTTTTTAATTTACCCAAATGAGAATTCCAATTAAGTTGGGAGTCAATAATTAATCCCAAATACTTGAACTCGTTTACAGTCTCCAACTGAAAACACATCGTTGAACATAGAAGACCATAACATGGATAAGCATGATACATTGGACGATTTCGTGTTAACGTATCATTTGTCCGTCCAAAACTCAGTAGCCTTGATTTTTCACTGATCACAAGCTTATGGTAATAGAACCATTTACTTACGTTATATAAGTCTTTTTGTATTAGCAAGCCCAGTGGTACGTCGGTAAAACTATTATTTGGCGAATAGCTAAGGGCCAAATCATCCGCGAATGCTGTGGGGTGACCAATAAAACCAGCCGCAAAGATGGAATTAAAATATATTAAAACTAAAAGCGGTCCAAGCACTGACCCTTGAGGTACACCACATTTTATAATACCTTTAAAACTTAAAACATCGCCGATCTTAACAACTTGTCACCGATTAGCAAGGCAGCTTCTAAGCCAGTTAAGGACATTACCTCGTATACCGATGTCAGACATTTTTGTAAGGAGAATATAATGGTCAACGGTGTCAAACGCTTTAGTAATATCTATGAACAGAGCTGAGGGAAACATTGAGTCATTTAACGTGGAATGAATCGCACTCAAGAAATGTAACAGTGCTTCTTCCGTTGATTTCCCAACCGTAAATCCAAACTGATTCTTCATCATCTTCTCTAATACCTTTGAAAAAAATCTCAGAAGGGATATTGGTCGGTAGTTGTTTAATTGAAGTGCGTTATCCTTCTTAAATATTGTAACTACCATGGCTAGTTTCAGTTCATTTGGAAAAATACCGCTATCCAAACTCCAATTAAACAAATAACTTAAAACATCTTTTATTCTTTCAGTATAAAATTATCAATTCCATCACCACCTTTGGATGCCTTGTTTTTCAATTTCCTAATTTCAGTGATAATTTCTAGACAGGATATTGGTTGGAAAAAGCAAGACATAGGATAATTATTCGAATGACATTATTCCAATAACATATTTCTGAAATTCATTATTGTCAAAGCTAGAATTACGTATGATAAATCTAGATGTGACGTCAGTAGAAACAGAGATGAAAAACTTGTTGAATTCATCAGGTGAATTCATCACTTCTTGAATTGTTTTCGGATTGGTAGCAAGGTATCAGAACTACGATTATAAATTTCAGTTATTGGCAGTTTTTCTGTACGTTTCCCTAAAGCGTCATCAATTACTTTCCATGTAAGTTTAGAGTTGCTACGGACTGAGTAAAATTTGTTTTTGTAATATGCGTGCTTAACCGTTTTGATATTAAACTTAACTTTCTTAGATAGTTTAATAACGAATCTTTCTAATCTAGTATTAGTAACTAAATAAATAAATTGCGAAACTTGACCATTGTAAAGTTAATGTTTAGGTGTACCAAAATTAGGATGTTTTTTATCATAATTACAATTACAAAAAATTCCGTATTAAAATCCGCGAATGAATTATGCAATCGTGGAAAAAGCACTTACAAATAATTTAATTTAATCTCATAATTGATTGCGCACAATGTTACCAACTTTGGGAAAAAATAACAACAAAAATAAAAATATGGAATTAATATAAAAGCAAAAGCTGTCAAATCTATGTAAACAAATGAGGTTTTATGTAGTGCAAGAAAACATAACATGGATAAAATCTGGGCTTTGAAAGGTATGTAATTATTTTTACTTAACATATGTTGTATTTTTAGATTGCCTAATTGCTCAGCAAGCACCAGAGTTCTCCTCGATCGGATGATTATTACTTCGTAGAAGAAAAATATCGTTCCAAGAATGGATGCGATGAATATCAGTATCGGTAGTCTTCCTTAGGTAAATTTGACCATTTTGGACCCATAAAAATTTGTAGTTAAATTTTTTTTTTATATTTTTAGCCTCACCGTAAAGTTTTGATTGGAATTTGGTGAAGTGCTGCATGATGAAAATACACTTCTGTTAATGGTTTTGAGGCAATAAAACATCGAGATTATTAGTGTACAGAGATTTTTTTACGCATTAGTGATAGTATATTGTTTTTTAAATCTGTACTTTTTAATTTTACAATAAAGAAGTCGTGTAAAATAATGTTACGTGTTTTTGATTTGGATGTAGTTGAAGTAGTTGCTGTCATCAGCAACATCTGCTTGTACAGATTGATCAATTTTGTTGACACTATTTAAAATCATCCCATTGATGTCTCCATGTTTTATGGGAAGCCCGCTTATAGCAATGCTGGTGGCGTTATTTACCTAATTAGGCTTATCGTTCAAGGGTTATAGTAAATTCAGCTTTGATGTATTTGTTTCTAACTGTGCCTCAAATTTTTGCATTTTATTCAATAGAAACTTGTTTTCTGCTTTCATTAGTAAGACATTAATTCACCAAATGCCAATAGTTTTTGTTCCATACGTTTTAATTGCTCCATAATATCAGCCAAACTGATATTCGACGTATCTTCAAACTCGCTTTCTATAAGTGATTTATTGGATACAGGTCGTCATTTTTCACACAGCCAATTTGCGGACCCATCTTTTATTCAAATAAACAAGTCTTCCGGAATATTGGCACATTTCACATGGAATAGTTTCTCCCAAAGTCCACTACACTTAACTCCAGGAAATCTGCCTTTGGAAGTATTAGATAAACACTTACAGCAGGTTGAAGTGGACATAATTAATATTTTAAGTTTATAAAAATAAAAATGGCTGGACACTTGTTGTTTATATTATAATTTCGCACAACTGAATAGTTGAGTTTGCCAAATAAAGCTTTTACTTTAACCACTGACTATCAAACAATAGATGCGTTAGTTAGCATTGCTAGAACCAGTGACTTGAAGATAAAATAAAGCATTTTGGGGGATAATCCTCAGGAATTACCAAAAGCTCTACGACATTAGGCTACCGGAAAATAAACTTGTAGTTAAAGTTCAGCAGCGAAAACCTCCTCGTTTTGTATGTGGTTTTATGATAATTCGTGTCGATGGTACGTACTCTAATACAAGAAAATTACTAGTACACGTCCCTACGTGATTAAAAAGCTCTGATACAAAAGATATACTTTTCAACATTCATCAATATAGGAACGACGGTTGATATCAGGTAAAACTCGCATATTTGATCCTTTAAGACTAGCAACACCTGTCTTTGGAAATATTTTTATCCAAACTTTTTGGTATGGTAATACAATGATAAAACAATTATGACAAATCATTGAAGATGCTTTCAGTGAAACATTCTATTTGACTCACTAAAGGTAAATGTATGTAAGGTTTGTTAAAAATTCAATTGAAAAAAATGTTATATGGCAACACTAAAACTAGAATTTTAATAGTAATTTTAGTGTCAGATCAAGCTTTTTTACCAGACTTATGAAACCTGCTGTGATTGCAAGACCGATGGCTAATCTAAAAAACTTTGACATACATTATTCAATATATCTATATATGGGCCATATGGCTATGAAATCCTTTGTCAATCGCCTAATTGCACTAGAATTGATTTGGAACAGAGCTATCAAACAATCATATCGAGAGAGATGGCCTAAACAGAAAAGTTCACATACTCTAAAATTAAGTGAATGTTTCCCGATATACCCTCAAATCGGCCATCATGGGTATGAGGTCCCCATGACAATCGCCGAATTATTTGCACTCGTGATAATTAAAACCGGAGCTATCAAACAATCATAGCGGGAGTGGTGTTCAAAACTAAAATCACTGAAATGAAGTGAACATCTTCTGAACTAGGTATATATGGGCCATTATGAATATGAAATCCCCATGAAAATCATCTAGTTCTTTGCACTGCTGATTATTAAGACCAGAACTATGAAATAATCATAGCCAGACCAATGTTCAAAACTGAAAGTATTCACATACATTGAAATGAAGCGAACATTTCCCGAATTAACTATATATGGGCCATTGTGACGGCGAGAACCCCTTGACAACCACCTAATTCTTTGTATTTATGACGATTAAGGCCAGAACTAAGAAAAAATCTTAGCAAGAGGACTGTTCAAAACTAAAAATGTTCACATACAATAAAATGAAGTGAACATTTTCAAAATTAGCTATATCTGGCCCGTAATGGGTATCAGATCTCCATAAAAATTGTCTTATAGTTTGAACTGGTGCCGGTTTAGAACATAACTATCATTCTACTATAGCGAGAGCCATGTTCAAAACAGAAAACGTTCACATACATTCTAAAGAAAGTAAACATTCCCCGCATTACCTAAACATGGCCCATTATGGCTATGAGTGCATATCTATCACGATAGTTTTCCTTATATATGTTGGTGTTGCCAACATTAAAAATCGTTTTTTTAAATATCATTTGAGGCCATCTTCACAAAGATTATAGGTAACATCTTGTACTAATTTAACATTTATTGCTGCTATTTGACAATAACATGGAAGTAGATGAAATTTCGCCAAGTATTTGATTGCTTAATAAAAATATTATACACTCACGGACAAAATTAACGCATATATTTTTTTTGTAATAAAAAAAAATCCCGCTGGTCAATTTTAATACTACTAGTGTCAAATGATAGCACATTTATATTTTTATCAGAAACCACCTTGAACAAAGTTAACTGCAAGCCAATCAATTAATTTTTTCAAAAATGCTTTATCAAAAGTGCATTGTGTTTGAAATCCAACGCAACGATCGGCTTTTGTTTCATTGCATATCAATTATTTTTAAATGCAGTACCACTAGTTCTTGACCACTAGTTAAATGTGTTCTAAAGCACACACCTAAAATAAAATCCATTGTAATATGGCACCCGTTCAAGAGCTGGAGGCGGTTAAAGTGGTCACATTGTATCAGGAAGATTATACACAAGTACAAATCGCACGAAAACTAGGAATTAATCAGTCTTCGGTTTCACGAATACTTAAGCGGTATTGTGAGAACTTAGAGTATAAAAGAAAGCCCGGACAAGGACGTAAAAGGTGCGCAACCGAGCATGACGATCGATTTTTAAAAATGAATTCGTTACGAGATCGAAAGCGAACTTCTACTCAACTCAAAAATGAGTTACTTAGTGCGCGTCTAATAAATATTAGAGTTAGAACAGTTAGACAAAGATTAAAAGAAGTGAACCTAACTCCAGAACGGCCCGTAAAAGTTCCACGGCTTCTTCCCCGCCACAAATCCAGCCGTTTCGAATTTGCTCATACAAATTGGGATCAATGGGCCACTGTTTTCTTTTCAGATGAGACCAGAATCCAATTATGGAAACCAGATGGACGTAATCCTGTATACAGAAGAGTTGGAGAACGATAAGCACCGTGTAACATAGTGCAAACTGTAAGCTTTGGTGGAGGTTCAATAATGTTTTGGGGTGGAATCAGTTGGGAGGGTCGTACGGAGCTGGTGGAGATTGGTTTGAGGATGTGTGCAGACTGGTATGCTCGGAACATTCTTGGCGATCACGTTTTGGCGGACCTATAGCCGTACGTCCTCGATTTGGCTGCAACGCGTAAGGTATGGACGTAACTAAACGAACCGCGAAAGAGTTGGGAGTGCCTTGAGCCCCAAAACAGATGGCATAGAAATTAAAAAAAATTTGTAACATTAGTATTAGATTAAAAGACTATTCTTTATAGTGAACTGTTCGTTTTTTTTTTATATTTAGCTTTAATTTGGTGCAGGGTGGACTTTAAGACAGTCCTAGCTCCTTGTAACTATCAGAGCTCCTGCACCCAACGTGTGGTTCTTCAAGTTAAGGTTGATAGCTGCCTTAAACTTGAGCATTTTATACTCAAACGGAAACTGAAAACCGGATAACGAATTCCACTTCCTGGATGTTCGGTGAATGAGTTCGCGCTTTGTACCTTCAGTTCGAGGTGGGGAATCTAAATTTACCGAAAATTTCATTTACCGGTTTCGGTATTTTTTTTTTCTTAATTTACCGGTTTCCCGGTAAATTTCGGTAATTGTTTTATCTACAAAAACATCATTGAAACATCTAATATATCTTAATTATTTTCTTATTATTTTGGTTTTTTGAGAAAAAGACATTTTTAAGTTAAAATTTATTACAATAATAACAATAATAGAATAAATAAATACAATCTATTTTATAAATTTAATTTATAAATATTGTTTTGTTGGTAGTTCGTTTTAAAACACCAAAATGGCTTCTCTCAATATATATTGGCAGAAAGCTTTTATTTCTAACAAAAGCGCTTTCAACTTACAATATGAAAACAACTGGTTATATCATCTTAGTACACAACCGGAAATTGGAAAGGGAGCTTAATTTCATGAAACTCAAAGTAAAAATTAAGCTTAAAATATTTCGAACTGAAATGGCTCTACATTCTATTTGTATTGTGAGAGAGAAGAAAAGCTTAACAAATAACTCATTTCTTGGTATAAGATAACCTCATAGCATAAAGAGTGGCCCATAAATTACTTTGGCTCTAAATACAAAGACGAACGAATGTTTTGTAAAGCGGTTTGTTTTATTAGAAAGAGATACATTGTCATTAAGAATGAAACACCATTTCATTCAAATGACTATTAGCTTTACATTCTCCTAACCCCTATTTTTCAGAATATTTTCGACTGTTTGACATTTTATCACGTCAATGATTAATATAATTTGATCTACTAAATCTTGGATAATCTCTAGATGATAAGCGTAATACTTATTATCCCTAACGGATTCCTACCAAAAAAATCGTTCAGAGTCAAATCGTAGATGCTTCATGTCATTTTGACATCTCCGTTACGACTGCTTATTTGTTGTTTCCAAATATATGCTTGTCTATTTTAAGAACTTTGGGTTTAGCAAAAACTCGTTTATCATAGCCTGGTAACGCCGCGTATTAATGTAAGCGGCTATTTGCTAATTTTTTCTAAAGATTTTTTAGTAAAACAGTTCATTTGTGCGTTCCACAGCCCAATTTACGAACGGACAACCGAAATACAAAATGCGCATCACAAAACAGTGAGAAATGTTCAATTCTTGAGCAGGATGGCGACTCTTTTCACTAATTGTCTAGCAGTTATTTTATTTCTACTGAATTAACCACCTAAATTTCCTATAGTTTGGGTAGAATACTTCTGATTTTAATTAGGGGTAAAATAACCCGTTCCGTTAATTTAATTAAAGATATTTAATTTCATGAGACGATTGAAGTTAGTGTTGCCACACTCGAATTAACCATGAATTAATCTTAACTCTCGTGATATTTGCGTAATGAAATGAATCAGCACGTTTAAAAATATCGGTATAAAATTAAATCGAACCCCCTAATCATATAGATCCATAAATAAAACGAATGAATATAATTAGAACATTTCTTATTAAATTGAATAAGTGAATATATTTTGTTTTATACAGTAAAAATATTAAAAATTAAAAATAATATGAATTTTTTAATTTTCGGTAAAATTTTCAAAATTTACCGATTTTTCTGTAATTAAAATTTTACTGTAAACCTGGTTTATCGGTTTACCAAAAACCGGTATTGGATTCCCTAGTTCGAGGTTTCGGCAGCTTCACGGTAAACCTATGCGCATTGACCGTTCCTCGTGTTACCCGTCCTGGCGTTACTAATGGTGGTATTTTCTCCTTTAATTCTGCAGAACATTTACCATTTATCAATCATTTACAATTTAGAACACGCAGAGCTCTGCAACATCTTTGCGGTGTTGTAGACTGTCTAGATCTTTCGTAAGTCTGGAGTTTTCTATTATTCGTATGGCACGCCGCTGAACTCTATGCCACTGAACAACTGGAGAGCAGTGCCATATGCTCCACCCCAAACTTGACAGCAATATTCTATACACGGTCTAATAAAGGTTTTATATATCTGGAGAACTTGATGCGATTTAAAAAACCGTCTGCATCTATTAAAGAACCCGAGTTTACGTGTAGCTGATTTGGCCAATGCGATAATGTGTTCAAGGTTGAACATATTCAGCACCGCATTGATGTTTAAAGCGTAAATAACTCGTGGAGCTCGCATCTTTTATTAGTTGGTCACAGTAGCTTCTAGATTGTAGTCATTATGTTGTGGTTCTACCGGCTAGTATATCTCTTAGCTAGATATACTATCACTCCTATTAGGATAAGGCCAACTTTTATATATGTAGCTGTGTAGTGGTGCACATCATGATTTGATACACTTAAACTAGCATCTTTTAATGCAGCAATCTTCTTGTGGAGAACTTTAAATTCTCCTTCATTTGGTATTTCTTGAAGAATAGTTGTGCTGTAAGTGGTCATCCAATCTGCTGTCAGGTTTACTGCTGGCAGGAACGATAAATCAACTCTGCTTTTGATGACTTTGTGAATTTTAAGAGTAACTAATCCAACCTTTAACGTGCACCCTTCTTTGAGTGAAATTTGTCCGTTAATTGGAATAGTTAATGTAAAAATGTTTTCATAACAGCTGGTTGTGGATATTGCGATGAGAACAACCAATTATTGTTTTTCAGCTTAATCCACTTCTTGTTTTGATGTTGCGCAATCATTTATATTTGCCGAGGTTAACATTTGAAGCTCACAAATAGTGTTGTTGAGATAAACAGTGTGCATTGGGTGCTGAAGTATACATATATAGCGGGTGTCAGTGAGTTTACAATGTTGGAATTCGCTGCTAGATAGTATGTAGTACTGATCACGATGCATGGATGTTGCCAAGTAGTCCATTGATGGTTGTATGAAAGTACCACTTGACGTTGGGAAAGCTAAAGGTTTAAACAATTGATATTTTCATTTGAACATTTGATCTTGATGTCCTGGCAGAACTACATCAGGTGGCATGTGCTGTGTTATTTTATTGATTTCTTCTTGTAACTGAAATGGTCTTAGAATTGAAGTACTAACCACTTTATTGTGAGTATCTAGCACCGCTTCAATTATATTTTGTTGAAGCTCCTTAAAGTTCAACATTGACATCAACACCTTAGTTGCCATGGTCACGAATCCATTGATGTTGTTAATATCGTTGAGATGTTCATTCACTTTGCTGGTTAAAAATCTTCTAATGATGAATCATTTCTGCTTCGTTCTTCGTTAAGTAAGTTTAGGGTGGCTTCAGCAATGGAGGTCTGATTTTAGATGAGCCTTAGTAGATAATCCTGAGTCTGCTTGCATTTTTCTATTTCCTGCTCATAACGTTCCGCATCACGGTTGTCTAGAGTACCAAACAGCTCGTTTGCTAATAAATAATAGTCTGCCCCCAATAATATGTCAATTGGACCAGGTTCACAGAACGTTGGATCTGCCCATATTAAATTTTTGGTATGATTCCAAGAATTTGGTGCAATGAACTTATCAGGCATACTATCGGTTATGTTTTTGAAGACCATAGCCTTTACTTTTATCTTAAAGTTGGAAGAAATTTCTAACGCGGTATTAGTACCGCGTACTAATGGTGAACTCTACTGATGAGCTAGCAGTGCCGGCTTCTGTTCGACCCATTCCAGTGATGTCTGTTTGAATTCGTGTTCTTGTAAGCTTAAGACTGTTCGCCTTATTTTCGGTTATGAATGTGGCTTGAGAGCCTTGATCAATTAGAAGACGAACCAAATGTTGTTCATTATTAGACGTTAGCTTGACCATAGCCGTAGCTAATAAAATGCAACCTGGTGCAGTTCTATTAGCGGCTTGTAAAGTTGTTTTCTTCGGTGTATCTTGTTGTTTTTTTGTTTCTCTTTCTATGTCGTGGAGTAGAGTATGATGAGCTGCACATCTTTTGCCTCAATATCGTCCATGACACTTCTGTAGGCAGCTTCTGCATAAGGATTTTGCTCTTGAAGAGGAGGTTCGTTCTATGATAAGTTTTGGAACTTTTTGCAGCTGCTGATGTCATGAGTTCCCCCACAGTAACCACAAGTTGCTTCAGTTGTTGTTGTCACGTATGTTGCCTTCTTACAGTGTTTTGTTGGTGTTGTGGTGGTTTTTTGTTTCCTTTTTCTCTAGTGATAGTTGCCAGAGATTGAAAACTTGATTCCAAGAAACTAAAGAAATCTTTTAATGTTTGAATTTCCTTTGGATTTCTGATGGAGCACTCATAAATATGATGTGTTTCAGTATCAATTTTCCTCGTTAAAATACCTATTACTAAGGCACTCCAACCGCCCAGGTGGCGCAGTGGTTAAAATTGCGGCAGTTGGTGCGGGAGGTACCGGGTTTGAATTCCGATTCGGGGCAAGATTCAAATGGGGTTTTCACCTTCGATCGTTTGGACAGTGCGATCGGTGTGAAAAATGGATATATATCTGGATCCCCTGTCGTGTTTAGATCCCCTGTTCGTGTTATCTTCCATGTCAATACTATAGGCTGACATGGAGCTATGCAATGCGCAGATAGTACTTCGAAAAAACTTGGACCTATAGCCGTAAAAAGTGGTATTACAACGGACCAATCGCTGGTCTAAGTGTGCGATAGCAGCCTCAACAACCTAACCTAACCTACCTAAGGCACTCCAGTATTCCGTTGCTACACATAAGTTGTTTATTGCATGTATAACCATTCCAAAGAAGTATCGTGTATTGTTCTCAACCCGCTTGCAGATTCGACAGATAAACTAGGTAAGTCTAACAAGACCTTTACGTGCGTAGTCGCTAATAATCGCTTGTGCGTAGTAGCTAATAATATCTGGTTATAAGTGACTCCCATGCAGTCTTATAGTTGTCTTCAGATAGTGTGAAATGACTAATTAGTGTTGCTGCTTTGCTCACAGTAGGGCTTTTATTTTCGTCATTTGTATTTTGTAGCGCCTTTCCAGATCCTTATTATCAATCATGATAACTGCGTTTCTGTCTTCGTTTTCAAGATCTTCGTCTTCGTCTAGAATCATGTATGAAGAGGCAACCGCTACTTCGTGTTCTCGTGTTTCTTTTGGTTGTTGTTTTGCTTCCTCTGATTGGCCTGGTGCTGCTCTCTGTTGTGCTTCAAGCAGTAGTTCTTTTGTCTCCTCATAAACATCTTTCACCTGTTTGTAGAAATTTGGTTTCCGATATGGATGTTCATCAGGTAAAATATATATCATAATCTGGCATCAACGGGGCAGAATTTGTCGGAGAGAAGTTGTAAGTTGATGAGACGTTCTTCACAGTATTTGACTGTTTTTCTTTGCGGTCCATCCTTCTTTAGATTACTCTACTGGTAAGCTGATCAATTTCGTTGATCAGCTTACTAGTAGAGGTTTGTTCGAATAGCGCTTTTACCGTATCCATTTCAATATGTGGTGGATTTTTCTTCTTTGATTGTATACACCCCTTTTTTTTAAGTTATTGTGTCTATATCTTCAAAGGCACGGTTGTATATCACCTTTTACTATATGTATATATATATATATATATATATATATATATATATATATATATATATATATATATATATATATATATATACATATATATATATATATATATATATATATATATATATATATATATATATATTATATATATATATATATATATATATATATATATATATATATATATATATATATATATTGAAATATATTGATATATATATATATATATATATATAATATATATATATATATATATATATATATATATATATATATATATATATATATATATATACATACATATATATATATATATATATATATATATATATATATATATATATATATAATATATATATATATATATATATATATATATATATATATATATATATAGTGTTGTCTGTACTCATAATCATGTACTCACATCTATAATGTCGTTGAATTTTAAAGTTTCTGGTGCACCATCGCAGCTACAGCACAAAATTGAAAAAGAATAAAATCGGAAATATATTTCCTTGCAGAAACTGACTGCATCCTATAACATAACGATGACATCGTGTATAGTACATATCGATAGAAAAGTGCATTGATGTGTGTTCATATATAAAAAATTTCCGTCTCGGTGTACCAATTCGTGTGTCATGTCCCGGATACCATATAGTTTGATTTTTCTCGTTACCGATAACGTCTCGTATCATTACCCGTCCACCAGCAGCATTATATGTCTCTTCAAAATTATATTAAGTCTTAACTCCTAATAAACATCGATGGTAAACAACACCATATATGAGATGGTTCAGATTGAAATTTGAAGACATTTCATTATTGCGGTTATTATAAACTTTGCTACACAAAAAGCTTAAATATCATATCTTGCAAACCGTAATAAGTTAACAGAATTATCTGAACATGTACAACAATATTTGATTACAAAGTTAAGAATTCGAAAACTTTCGAGGAACGAGAGTCGGGGTGTGTATAAAACCACAATTATTCTTACGTCTTTGTAACATAATATCTCTGTACACATGTATATAAAGATATCACTGTAACAGTTTGTTGTTCTATATTGGGCTACGATGAGCATCGGATTTCATTGTTTGATGTACCAAACAGTATATGCATGAAATTAGATTGAACCAGTTTCTTTGTATCGGCTTGTCTCTGGGGAAATTTTCTAATGTCATAACGTAGATCTGAGTTGCAGGATGCATTATACATGTATATACCATGTCTTATACATGTATGTGCTTTGCTTAACAGAATAATATGTTAACTGTAACATGAAAAGTGGAAAAATAATACTCGTTCCACTTTATGGTTTTAAAGCTTTTTGATGTAAATAGTTAGTGCGACCTATATTAGTCTTGGGTAGATATATAAAGTAGACCAATCGATCAGTTCATATATATTGTTGTCTTAACTGATTATTCGATATATAATTTTCACAACGACCAGAGTTGACAAACCACTAAAAACATATCAAAAGTCACATCTCCATGTTCCCTATGATAGAGGTTTGTTACTCAAGATCGCAGACTCCTTGAGTATTTTGAGTTGTTTGGATAAGCTTCCATCGTTATCCTCTCTTTTACCTTGCCACAAGATCGAACATCTCGTGCTCTTCTTTCTAGTAAATACACGCAACTTTTCGTCATTATATAGTTAAATATCCAGCTTCATTGTGACTTGCCATTCTTATTCGTCTTACTATCGCATGTTCTTTATTTGCACTTCTTATTCTTCAATCTTGCAGCATGCAGGACGATTTTCTGCAGGCCGATGACTGTCGGTGTAACCGATTTCCTTTCTTTTTGGCTTGTTTCTACTCCAAGATAGGCTTTATTGAGATCTTTCTATTCTTTTTCCATGAAGTTACGCAACCTAGGCACCAATTCAACTTTTAAGCCACCTGGACTCACAGGCCGCTGACATAGTTCTTATTTCAGTTGTGTATGACTAGGCTCAATAATCTTAACCATTATCAAATTTCAATAGTCCCACTTCTGACACCAATTGTAATTACTCTTCTCGGTTCGTATCCGGATTATTGACGGCCCAGAATGGATGCCTGGACTCATTTTGGTATCAGACCGACTTTCAACAAATGGGTGAATGTATATGATTGTACCTCAAATTTTAATTTAAGTTGAGAATTCTATTTCAGTCTAATTTGCTAGATGATGCCACCAGTGACCAAGATGTGCTGACAATATGATTCTGATAGTATCAGGCCAGTTCCTGAATATCGTATTAGATTACTATACTAAAAGAACACATTCTTCTTAATATGGAACTAGTGTCTGGATAAGACAATGTTGTGTTTCTAGATCATAAACTTTCTTGGAAGTATAATCTGAAATTCAAATTACTAAACGCCACTACTAATTGTTGGCAATGCCAAAGTGCTTTTTGTAACTCTTTGGGATTGTCTTGTCCCTCAAATTTGGAACAATGACTTTGACTCCTGTTCTAGTTATGAAACTAATTCTTTCTCTAACCTAGTTACAATTTTTCATTCTTGGAACAACTTTTTCAGCCGCCTTTTGCTTGAAGTGTGCTGGGCTTAGGATGTGTTTTGCAATTTCCACAAACTATTTGAAGTGGACCATACAGAGATAAGTGTTTTTACTTAGCAAATGGGTCTCTCTTTCTCTTTACATACACCTATCTGTTACGTATAATCTATTATGCAATATGCGATTGCAGCTTCTACTTTTGTTGTCAACGATAGAGAATATGAATTTTGTACTATTAGTGAGTCAGTTCTCAATTTCTTGAGCAAACCTTTAACCAGCTCTAAACTATAGTAAGGGATTAGCAAGAAAACTAACATCAAAAAGATAACGTTTATGTACCTACCCCGTGTGACATTGAACACAATAATTTTTCACACAGTTTGGTCAAAAATAGTTCTCGTATTCTTCTGCTTCAATTTAAAGCTGGCGTTGCCACCACGTCGTATTTCAACTTAATCAAGTACGCTCCTTCCTTAAACAAAACAACATAAGTTTAATTTTTTTCTTTATAACTGGCCACGAGTTTTTTAAACGTCGTCTTCATCATCACTGCGGTGTTCACGTTTTTAACTGCATCAGTTACCTTCTATTCGGGTGACCTCTCTGAATCAGTTTGTAATTGAAAAGAAACATGCACAAAAAAAAATCAAAGAAGGCGGACATAATTCCAGAACTCAACGCCACTTGAGGCCCACGGTTCAACCTACATACACATACAGATTAAAACACCCAATCGTGATTGTTGAATCGTCACCACCCCGGGAATCAAACCCGAGACCCCCGAATGACAGAGTAAGTACGCTACCTTCTCTGCCACGAGAGCGACAAATGCACAAAGTATACATGCGATATAATTAACGAAAGAAAATTTCTACAATGACCTTGAAGCAATTTATAAATACGCGAACAGAAAGCGTAGAGTTTTAGTTTGCATTAAAACCGGGACAAGTTAAAATCGGAAAAAGTGATTCCTTCTCAATGAAATAATAATCGAAAGTAATAGTGAAATAAAAGTGAAATAATAGTGATTAATAAGTAATTGTTGCAAAAGTGATAAACGATCGTAAAAATAAACAAGTGGCATTATTATTCACAATCCAGTGATTGGAAATCAAAAAAAGAGGAAATCGTAACAATTGGTGACAGCGGTGGGATTGTGAAAAAGGGACATACAACTACTAGACTTGAAAGTGTCGGAGATGAAAAATGAGCTGAGCGTACGAAGTTTTCCTACAGTGGCCATAAAGAAGAACTAGAAGGAAGGCTACAACAAGCTTTGTTATAAGAAAATGTAGATCCAGACCAGTATGAATTGATACTGGAGCACCAAATGCAGAGTACTTCTAGCTACTGGCTGCGATACAACAAATGATGGCCATTCAAGAGCAAATGATTAATGGTCTAGACAGAAAAAATGGTAATATATAATGGTACCAAGACAATTTGAAACCCAAAATGAGAACCGGACAAGAAACTATAATTATTGCATAAACAAGAAGATCACAACATGGTGTTTTAAAGGTCGGAACAACAAGAGAAAAATCAACATCACATTATATCGGAAGTGGGTGAGAATCCCTGCGGAATATGTTTCATTAAATAATAAAGTGGATATATAGTGAGATGACAAATGAACCAAAAATTTAAAGTGACTGATCCAGATCTGAAAAGTAGATTATGGTTATAAAAATAATGACGCTACAACCCAAATTGTCAAATCAGTTAGTTCAACTTAATTAAAGCGTCCGACATTCGACGGAACAATGTCGTTCAACATTTCTAAAAATTACAATTTGAAACGACAGCAATAAGAAATAATTGATGCACGAAACACTGAATTGCAGCTTTAATAGTGGCAGAGTCCGAACGATTATGATAAAATCATGCTTTCCTTAGATCGAAAATATGGTGCTGATCACAAGCGAGAGCTGTGTAGGATGGAGCTCATATAGTGCGATGTCAAAGAATCATCGAGCAATTGGGGCATCTCAGATATTACAATATCGCTCGTGAATAAGAAACAAGACGAGCGGTAGTGTTAGCATCGAAAACTTGAGCATTTACGATGAAGACTGCTTGTTAGATGAAAAGAGAGGAAAAATACGACTAGTCGAATTGAAACCATAAAATTATAATGCAAGAGAATACAACAAATCAGTAATAGATTGGCTACCAATAAAGTTTCGGGCTGGCAAGGGTATAGTAATGTTGGTTATGTGACAAACCTGGTCATATTTCAAGGAATGGCTGGAAAATCAAACGTAGGCGAACAAAGATACCATCACCGTTGTTTGGGAGGAAAAGGAAAAAAGAGAAGACTGGACTCTCCTTTGTAAACAGTAAACGAGAAATTCAGTTAATAAAATCCACGACTGAAACGAATTGGTGATGGCTTAACGTTAACTGGAGAAATCAACGGCAGAGCCTGTGTGATAACACTTGGTACAGGAGCAATGCGGACGGTTGTAAAAAGTGATTTATTAAAACGTAAACTTCATCCAATTAAAGGATTCAAACTGCAAACTTACCATCGGTGGAAGTGCAAAAATCCAGGAAAAGAAGGAAGTAACAATACAAAGTGGTAGCAGAGACTTATGTCATGAAGTTTTGGTGACAGAAATTTTCAGGTGACAACTGCAATTAAATAGCGGAGAACCAATCTAGAATTCTATTGAGACGTTCAACAGAAGTTTGCGGTGAATTGGAAGAAACGATTATTACGAAGAGATTATATGGGTTGTGAAACTCTGCAAATTACAGCAACCGGTAAAAAGGTAGAACTACGAAGCAAGAGGGTGAAATTTCGATATGAGATCTGAGGAAATAATAGAAGGTTTAAGAAGGTGCAGTTAGTATATTTATATATATATATATATATATATATATATATATATATATATATATATATATATATATATATATATATATATATATATATATATATATATATATATATATATATATATATATATATATATATATATATATACATATATTGAAACGGGGTCTGAAATAAAAATAGGTTAAACAAAATGGGTTAAACAAAATCTACATACCTGTTGTCCGGTTGGTCGGAGATATTTCGGTCCCTTTATCTAATCCCGTCTGACTGACCCGAAACTGGAATGACAAGGCGAAGTTAATTCCGGCATGACCCGCTTCAAATAGATGAAACGAAACAAACAGAAAAGAGACTGGATACGAAACACTGGTGAACACACGGATACAAAATACTCACCGGCGAAGATAACCATTAAACACTCGTATCCGCAACAGGCAAACCATATACATATAACATGAAGCATGAACAGGAACATGATTAGGATAGAACATATATGTAGGTGCAATGGCCGGCCGCCAACACACACAACACGTAAACAGTAAACAATAACCACAATGAACAGACACTTATTCTTAATAACATAAACACAAATTCACGGCAAACAAAAACACAGAGGACGAATTACAACACAAAACAGCACAATACTTTTGACATGACACTGATATACGTCAGATCAATGTCAAATATATTGCCAAGTCGGTAACAGAATGATAATCAACCGTATAGCTAAATATTGTGCTGAAATATAGATGGCGGAAAGAGAAGGAGATAACTAACTGCCCGATGGACAGTGCGATACGAAAAAGTGATATTAGGAGATGTTTGTGGCGGAACGAGGCTTTTTTTAGCTTTGTGTTTGAGGTGTAAAGTGAATGTGGAAAATCGAACAAGTGTAAAAGAAAATCAAGAAAGTGAAACTGGGTCTTAGTGTCAATAAAAGGAAATAAATAAGGAGCAGTGGTCGACATAAAACAAGATAAGCGATTAAAGGGGCTCGTGCCAAGCCACGTGCGGATCAAATCGATTATCGAGTGGAACGCGAGCGACCGCTATGCAGGGTAGTTGCACACGTGAAAGAACAGGTTAGTGCAATTTTCATTTTTCCCCTTCCAATTCCTTTCTGTAACAAACTCCATATCTGAACAGCATAACCTCTCAATTGTTATTCTCAGCTCGAAGGTCTCTGGCCAACCAAACTGAGCGGGCTACATTCGTGCGCGCAGATTGGCACCCAAAATCAAAATAATTTTGTCTGCTAATTGGGAAGATGGAAAAAGCGCGAGGGGAGAGGACGGCTCAAGATCAACTTACGTAGGTGTTGAAAGCTGGTTTGTATATAAATAAATTGTTCAATTGCAAACGCGCACGTCATAATATATATATATATATATATATATATATATATATATATATATATATATATATATATATATATATATATATATAATATATATATATATATATATATATATATATATATATATATATATATATATATATATATATACATACATATATATCTCCATATCGTCCTGTTTAACTGCTTAACTCGAGGCTCTCAAAGGTCGTGCGCAAATGGGTTAAGCAGCTCGAGCCTTCAGGTCAATCTAGAGTCCTTAAACTGAGACCTGCGAAACAGAAGACTGTGGTTTTCCCTAAAACAGATTGTAGATATAACCATGATAACCTATTTCTATTCATGCCAGTTGGATAGTCTCAGCACATGTATACATAACCGACCTAAACTTTTACAAAATATCTTCACCACGAACAGCAAAAGTTGAATATAATTTAATTACACTTTTGTGTAATTAATTTATATTTTTGTGTATAGTAAAATAGCAGCACTGAAATACATATTTTATTGAATGTTCGTGATTAGAAAGTTTGATATAACTTTCAATCACGCATTCGCAAATGAAGTTTTCTATTTAATTTCAATCAATTTTATTTGAATGATTTTTATTGCATTATAAACGAGGCACATACACAACCTCCCTGTTATAATATATAATAATAATTGAATTATACAATTAACTATAGAGGAGATATCGCCGGCAACCCAAAATTACAGTGAAATAAAGTTTTGAACTTAGATCCTTGCGAGAGATAAAAACTAAATTATATTATTGCCACTTCCGTATATAGATAGATGTACACGAACAGATATCGCATATTTATCCGGCATACATGTTTATATTTAATGATTCACGTATGTATGTTAACGGTTGCCGTTGCGTGTTTGTGTACTACAAAATATTACAATTAATAGTGATTTGCATATTATATATAATACGACAATTTTGTATACAGAGATGTATTGGAAAAACAAAATTAACCCTCTTGAACATTGTATAATTTACACGAAAGCTCTAACCATGCATTTCACATCATACGATTTATATTTGTATAAAGGAACACGAATCTTATTTGATTTGAGTACCAGTCAAATCAAGATCTGTGGTAGGCGCTGTTTGGTAGACAATACTGCTTCCTGCTTCATGTACTGTGGCCTGTACTGCTTACCAATAATGAAATAAATGGCGTTTTTAACTCGTTGATTTTGAGACCAACGTAAACTGAACACTGTTCTAATGGATCAAGAATCCATATAGGACATTGGATCTTTACTCTAAAAATGGGTTGTGGTGATTCTAATTATCACGAGAATTTTGTCAGATACCGATTTTAGGCAAATCGAACAGTTTGATAATTGAAGCTTAAAGCTGCCAATATAAGCTTAAAACTACCAAGATATTTATAAAGTTAAAAACACGAAGCTAAATACTTTTAACCCACTTAGAACTAAATTCGAAGTTTCCATCTCGAACAACATTACATAAACAATACAGTGCTTTTCTAAAAGCGTCAAAGCTCATAAAATTCTATTAATGGTTACAATCCTACGGATACCATTACCTTCAAACCTACTTATAGGCACCATTAGTGGTACTATTATATCATATAGGTCCATGCTTTGGTAGTTTATTGGACAAGAACACTCGTTCTTTTCAACGGATCAAGGTGCCCTTATAAACCAAATTATGTACAATTTTCCGACAAGATGGGATCGATCAATACGCTGATACAATTACCTTTTGTGTCAATCTACATGTATACTCGACGATATTAACGATACATTGAATACATGTATCTTGTACATCGAATGAAAATCAATGTCATCATAATGATACTGATGATATTATTTCCGGTTTCCGTTCTATAATTCAAACGTCAACATGTGAGAAAAATATTCGTGTTGATAGATCATTGAAATGGTACCATAATAATCTTTGTCGGGTGATTTTTATTGAATGATAAGGAAAGCTTTTGGCGTACCACCTCTTTGTGACTTTTGTATTCGGTTTGGCTCGCAAATTTTGTGATATTAAGTAGTCTGTCTACCCCGTACATAGCCGATAACACACATATCAAATAAAGCTTAATTGCGAGGCGTTCAAAATAAACACACAGGTCATATGAAAAAAGCTTTTATTGACTTTTACCCCAATTCCCATTTTACAAGTAATTTTATCCCAAAGTTTCAATAGAATGAATTTTATTTCAAAATATCTGAAAAACTTGCAATTCGTTTACTAGAAATTGTCGATGATAATATGATGGGAATGTCGGCTATAGTCTCCTTTTAGATCGAAAAGTCTGCGAATAGTAGAAAAATATCAATCTTTTGAAACAGAAAGTTTACGAGGCCTAAAAGGTGTTCCACCTATACGATATATTATAGCATAACAAGCAATGGTTTAAAATTCAGAATTACAAATTATTAAATCCTGCCATCTCTCGTGCAACACACGAAGCAAAACTTTTTTGTACTGTTCATACGCCATTGATCTAGTGCTACAAATAATTAAGATGCATGGTAATGTGATATTATGTCCAACAACTTTCCTGGAGTGATATTGATTACAGTTGCTAAAAGCTAGCGCGGCAGCGTAATTGATTCTACGTTTTCCATAAAGAAGGATCAATATAATAAATCCACGTATATATGAAATGCACTGTTTATACCGTCAGTGTGTGGTTTTTAACGCCCTTTTGAACGGGAAATTCAAAAACCAATCAAAATACCTCGTGTCATATAAATGCAACCCCATCGGCCTGAATATTTTTTGAATATGTGTCACAAACTAAGATTCATCTATTCCGCCCAAATAAGAAGGATCTGTGCTAATCCTTTTCCCACCATATCATATCACCGTATGGGAGGGGGATATATCGTCTTTCGTAATGGTATACTCTTATGTTAAAACCCTCCTCTCAGACTCATAAGTGAGTATTCAACACTAACGTCCATGTATGACTGCAGCTCTGCTCAATACTGTTTACAATAATATTTAATGGTAGCCATAGTGGATTTTGGAGCGTATTGCATAGCTCTATAAAAATCTGAAATGGTTTTCTCAGTTTTATTCTTATGAAATAGATCAACGCAATGTGGTGTCGACTGTCTGAAATAATACAGGGACGTCCAATTGAGCTGCAGAAAAATAATCCCCAACCAAGCTACAATTATTTATTTTTCATTCAAGTTGGTGATTTTAATTTGTTGTAAATCTTGGAATTGGATTTCTCAATGAGCCACAAGTAATCTCATTGAGACTAGCCAACCAATCAATTGTCCATGTAATGCACTTACTGATGTCAACCCGATGATAAAAATTGTGTTAACAATAATTTGGATAATCAGCTAGGCTCAAAGGTCCAACCATGGACCATTCACGTAAACCATTCCGAAATCTCAAATTGACTTGATGTGTTGAATTGAAAAAGGGGGTATTTCGGTTGTTCAAACGTCGGTCTACGACAAAATTCGTTTTATATTTTTCATGTAGTGGATGGTGGCTGAACTATCAACGTACACTGTGCTTTTCAAAAATTTCCTTAAAATGTAATCTAATCGCTTTTCATTGCATGGTATTGCACACTCACTGCACATAGAAGATATCGTAACCAAAAGACGGATCCTATCGGCAATTGAAAGTTTAAACCCTATAAATCGGCTGGTCCTGGCCGAATTATTACATCGGAGATTCAGAATAACTCGTTGACTACCCTCTCCTGGTTGGCAATTATCTTCAAAGGGTGCTTAAAACCGATCTGTATTCCATGGGGTTGAGCAGAGGTCAGATTGATCTTTATTCCGAAAGCAGCTAAATGCTCACTTGGCTACCCAAAGGACTCCAGTGTTAGTGTGCGATAGCAGCAACAACAACATAACATAACATAACATACCCAAAGGAATTAAGACCCATAACTCGATCATCCTTTCAACTGAAAAACTTGGTAAGGCTGATAGATATCTATAAACGTTCACAAATAAAGCCTAGTGACTGGACCCAGTCTCAGCATGCTTACTGTAAAGGGAAATCGGTGGGCACAGTTCTGCAAGCTTTGATAAGTACAATTGAGAAATCAATATTCTCGCAAGAGTTTTGTATGGTGGCGTCCCTTGATATAAAGTGCGCCCTTAAAAATGTTAGGACGGAGGTAATTCTGGAAGGATTTTTGTTTATTCCCTATAAGTCCGAGCTGGGGCAATCCATCATCAGGAGGTGGGTGGTTAAGGGTACCTCGCAAAGAAGTGTCTTGTCTCTTTTTCTCTGGAACATAGCAATGAATGGGTTGCTGTTAGTGCTGGAGAGAGAGAAGGAGTGATTGCTTATGCAAATGACGTAATGATAGCAATCACTGGTAAATATTTAAGCACAGTGAATAAGGTAGTCGAAAATTCCCTCCTAATCATTACGAGGTGGGCCATCAGATGTGGACTGGCAGTTAGCTCGTCCAAAACTGAACTGGTACTATTTATTAGGAAATATAAAATCCCGGTAGTATCTAATTCCATCTCTCTTAAATGGTAGGAGACTAGCTTTTACTGACAAGGCAGGATTTCTAGGAGTAATCTTAGACAGTAAGCTAGGCTGGAAGACCAACATTTTGGTAAGAGTACTGTACTCGTGCAGAAAGGCCATTGGAAAGAGTTTATGGGCCTAAATCTGGAACTGTTAAACTATAGATATTCACTTCCGTAGTAAGACCTGTACTTATGTTTGTGGTGAGCGTGTGGTGGCCAGCTCTTGATTAAGGAAGCTACTAAAATGGGATCGAGAAGAAGCAAAAAACTGTCTGCATGCTTATAAGCGAGGTGATGAGGACAACATTTATACGTGCCTCGGAGGTTCATGTTTAACCTTCTCCACCTCCTGCCCACTGGCAGCCATCTCACAGTGGAAGTGTCTTCAGACAAACTGACGAAGGAACTGGCGAATCTAGACTATGTAACACCGACTTTGTGCTTCGAGAAAAGGTTCCGAACTTTCTGCCCCTCAAAGGAATCTTGGAGGAGCGGGCCGACAGTGGAAACGGAAGCATTGTAGTTCTTTACGGATGGATTTAAGCTATACGGTAAAGTAGGAGCTGGAGTCTTCTGTGATAAATGGGAAGTATATACATCAGTTCGTCTCCCTGATCACTGCAGCGTGTACCAGGCAGAGGTGATCGTGATTGAGGAGGTCCTGAATTGGTTGAGGAATAATGCGGTATCCTCGACTGGTATTGCAATCTATGTGGACAGTCAGTTGGCAATCAACTCGTTGAACTCTGTTCCTCTGACGTATAAAGTGGCGTTGGATGCTTTTGAATGGGGAACTACAGGGAGGACAAACTAGCGAGGAGTAGCACAACTCTCCAACTGCTAGCGGAAAGGGCAAAGTTGGGGAGGCCCATTATGGCACCCCATATACTATGCTTAAAAAAGAAGCAGTACCTTCTCATGAACACCCTCATATGTAGCAAGGCAAGTCTGGCCAAGGCTGAACTTGAAACGCTTAAAGACACTGGCCTCCCTACGAAGACGTGAACTAGAAACGATCGTGGGGATACTCACAGGACACTGTCTACTTGAGAAACATGCGAGGAGGCTAGGTCTAGAAGCTAATGACTTTTGCAGAAGCTGTTTGAACACCTTCTATGCTCATAAAAGACATAAATATTTGGGTAAGCCAGACTACTTAAGTAAAACTGGTATCGCAACGGATAGTCGTCGGTCTAAGTTAGCTATAGCAGCCACTCAACCAAACCTAACCTAACTTAGGTTCATCCACCAAAGACTCCGTTATCTCAAACTGACGCACCAAACAAATGAATAACGTAAACGGTAAATAACGTCTGATTTCGTCAACCCTTTACATCTGACTTATTAAATTAAGTGCCAAAAAATTTGCACGTACAGGCTCTAATATTCAATATTTTTGATTGCAACCATTAATTATTTTACCTCGAAGTCTAAAACGTTTCAGAAAATGAAAAAAATAGCCTTCATGTCCAGATGTAGAACACAATTGATCCATTTATAATACTGGCAACAACAGTTTGTACAAATAACCCTTCATAACAATTTTGTTTTGTCCTGTGCTTTTTTGGCATATAGGTAGGTATTAATATCATCCATCACCAAACTTTTTTTTTTTTGTGTTGCTCTATCCTTCCAAAATGTTGACCCGTATCAAATCTGAATATCATCTTCCTGTGAACAAAAAAAAAACAATAAAACTCTGGGAAGTGGATATATAACAACAACAACAACAAAACAACAAGTAAAGTTTGAATGTTTTTTTCCACCCTCGACGTGTTTTTTTGGGATTTTTTATGCCCGTACTGAAACGGACACTTTATGAATATCGTTGAAGAGTAACTTTATATACTCGTATCTAGCAATGATACATGACATTTTTGAGGTGAACAAAATATGGTTTGCCTTTTTGCTGTCTTGTATATATTCGGAATTTATTGTGTATCCCTCCTGTTTGTATATATCTAAAGGGTTGCTCGATTTTTTTGCATTTGCTCATATTGATAGCCAAAAATCAATTTTCACTGTACCTTCCCATATACTTGTACATACCGATAGGAAAGGATAAAAGCTTTATTATCGTTTTGTTAACAGCTCACAAAAAATCGCTTTATATTGTTGACTTGTTTTTTGTTGACGTTGTGTTGATGACAAATAATGACAATTTTTGGGAAATTCAGTAGAAAAAAAAATCGTTTTTCCAGAAAAACGAAAAAAAATTTATGATTGGTATACGAAGCTTCCGACATACAAAAAAAAGAAAAGTATTAGTAGTAGTAAATGTAATATTTGTATTCGTACACCTTCTGAGTCAATTTATCTCGTTCGTTGAGTTTTTTTTAGCTGTGTCGTTACAAATCTTAAGATAAATGACATCAATATATAAAGATTTTGTTACCGTCAGCATTGAATATCTAATTCATCTTCACTAGATTTTTTTAAATATCCTAGTTATTTGTTCGTTTTAACTTTGGTATATACATACCTGTCTTTCGAATCATAGGTACGTGTGTATTACACACACACACACACTCTCACACACACACATAACAAAATGTGATATGTGTCATGGTTTTTTGGTAAATTTGTTTGCAGAAAATGTGATGAAAATGATGAATTTGAATTTTACGGCAAGTGAATTTGTTTTTCGATACACGTACTCGTACAAAATATAATATATCGTGTGATATAACGTATATATAGATACATAAATTAAATCGAACAATTTATCTAGAAAATTTATTTAAATAAAGAATGTGGTGTAGTTTTAATTATTTTGGCAATAAAGCTCAACCAAAGTTTATATTGCCAGCAATTCTATTACGTAACGTCGCTGTTGGCTATATCACACGATGCTCTGCCAGATGTCAAATTTATTTTTTGCACGGTTTCAATACTAGATCGTCACACGAATAGTGAGACTATAGTGAGTAACTAAGCTTAAGTAATTTAAGCTGTCATTTTGTGATGTTCTACTAGACGTCTTAATTATTTTTTACACGGTTTACAAGACTATATAGTCGCACTAGAATAATGAGACTATAGTGACCTAGATTAAGTAAGTGACTTGAGCTGTCATTTTGTAATATTCTACAAGAGGTCTAATTTATTTTTTTGTCCAGTTAGCAAGACTAGAAACGTCACTAGAATAGTGAGACTATAGTGACTTGCTCAAGTAAGTGGGATTGAGTTGTCATCTTGTGATGTTCTACCAGATGTCTAAATTATTTTTGCACGTTTTACAAGACTAGAGTCGTTACTAGAAAAGTGAGACTAAAGTGACTTAGCTTAAGTACGTAGGCTTGAGCTGTCATTTGGTAATTCTCTACCAGACGTCTAATTAAGTTTTTTTGCACAAATTATAAGACTAGAATCGTCACAAGAATAGTGATACTAAAGTGACTAAAGTGATTTGAGCTGTCATTTTGTGGTGCTTTATCGCATTTAGGGATATTAATTATGAGAAAATGATTTTGTTGTAGCTTACTGCAACTGATTAAATTCCAGTATACTTCCAAGGTTCATTTCCAGAAAAAGACAATATGCTAAAAACTATTATGTGGTACAAATTTTGCGACCCACCAAGCAACAAGCGACTAAACTACTAAAACAAGTAGCCAGTAAGCTTGGCGAAAGCGGAACAGAATATCACTTTGCTCCCCTGTTTAGTCCCCACTTCGCGGTTTATGGGAAGCAAGAGTGAAGTCAATAAAATATCACCCTTTCGAGGTTTGTCGAAATTCAAGACCGCTAGTCCCAATAACTTACCATTTAGAAGGTGACACAGTGCTTACATAAGGTGATTTCTTGATAAAAAGGCCAATAATAGCAACCTCAGAACCTGGCATGGCCAACGGGAAGATAGTTAATGGTGCTCCAATCGATGTAAGATTTGAATCCACACAAAGGCTAATGAGATTTAAGAGTAGGATCCCAGCAACAACAACCCGACTGATGGAGATAGTTACGACCTAAGTGATAATTGGTACCTCAGCTTCCAATAAAAATGTCCAGCTAAACCAGTGAACAATTCACCAGGAATCAAAATATAGAAACTTGTAGTGCATTATTACCTAAGCAGTAATTGGAAAGAAATCGCCAATATCATAAATTATGATTGTAATTTTAAAATATGAGAAATCTAGAAGAATGGCAAACTAACTTGGTATAATTTAGAGATGGACAGTAGGATTCTGTTACATCTCTGTTGCCATATCACGTGACGTTCTACCAGACGTCTTATTTATTTTTTTTGCACGGTTTATCAGACAAGAGTCGTCACAAAAATAGTGAAACTATAGTGACTAAGGTTAAGTAAGTGACTTAAACTGTCATTTTGTAATGTTCTACCAGACTTCTAGTTTATTTTTTGCACGGTTTTCAATACTAGAGTCGCCACAAGAATAGTGAGACTATAGTGACTTAGCTTAAGTAAGTGGGTTTGAGCTGTCATTTTGTGATGTTCTACCAGACGTCTAAATTTGTTTTTTAATCGGTTTACAAGACTAAAGAATCGTCACAAAAATAGTGAGACTATAGTGACTAGATTAAATAAGTGACTTGGACTGTCATTTTATGTTGCTTTATCACATGATGTGATAAAAAGTATGAGAAAAAGAATTTGTCGTTGCTTACTGCTAGTAATTAACTTTCAGTTAATTTCCAGAGTTCACTTCCAGAAGAGGACTTGGCTTAAAAACAATTTTGTGATCTTGGTACAAATTTTGTGGGATCCATCAAGCAACAAGCGAAAAAACGAGTAAAATAAATAGTCAGGAAGCTTAAGTCCTCACTTTGGATGGGTATGCGAAACAAGAACAACCCTCAATTTGATAGAAAGCAGCTTACAACTGCTTTATATCAAATTAAGGATTGTTGAAATTTGAAACCGCTAGTCCCAATATGTAATGATATAGAAAGTGATACAGTCATTTCTTAATGGCCAAAGTGAAGGTTGTCAATGGTGCTCCAAATACCTTAAAAAATTCCAAAAAAACAACCAAAGTGGTTGACAGAACAATCCAATACTACGAAAAAAGAGATAAGGTACTACTAGTTAAAGATGAACAGTTTTTCCAAACAAAATGTCCTAGTAACAGTAGTAACTCTAAACCATAACCACATTGTAAAACGTAACATACCAGAAACTAATGAATCGATGTACGATTTAAATCCAAACAAGCCCGAGTAACAATAAACCGAATCATGAGGATATTGACGATCTTAGTGGTAATTGATACTTCAGTATCAAAGGCCACTAACAATATCCAGCTAAATCAGGGGAATAACTCACCAGAAATTTATTTTGAGAAAGTTGGAACACTACAGCTTATGGCATCAAGATGGAAACTTAACGTGCATTATTACCTAACTAGCTATTGGGAGGAATCGCCAATTTTATAAATTATGATTGTAATCTAATAGACATAATTAGGGAATACAGAAGGATTCGTACTATTTGATTTGTTGGAAGTGTTAACTCAAAATCAACTATCGATGCAAGCATTTTTATCATGGCCATGAAATCAAGTTCGGCATAAAAGAGGCCTTACGCATGTCAAAACGTTAGAATCGACGTATTAACAAACTCAAACCATGGCAGAGTGCTCGCATATTCTGTTATACTAAAGCCAAGACAATTAGAAGTGGAACTGAGTAACATAACGAGATACCCATCTCTCAAATACTTAGCTTCCAGCAACTGACACGTAGCGTTCATATATTGGCACGGGCACCAAAGTCCGAATATTAAAGAAAAACAAAAGTGTAACGCCTCAAACTACTCACCGTACGTCTTGTGGGAGGTGATGGAGACACTTCTGATATAAATGACGTTGGTGCTGCTGGTAGCATTGTTATATGTTCCACACGTAGAGAAGAGAGTGTTACTGCAGGGGGCATGATAGTGTGTTGCTAACCTCAATTGTAACTATTTGTTCATACCAATCCTCTCTCTATTTAGCGACATACTAAGTGCACAATCCGTAAACTCTGCTCAACTGTGATATAAAAGTATGATAAAGCATAACAAAATGACCACCCTGCTCTTTACTCGACAAATATAATATATTTATATTTGCCTGCTTATTCCGTTATGACTTAATTCATTCGAATGGGTCGGCCACCCGACAACAATTTTTGACTATGTATACTACAATAAAATTCAATGAACCACTTTCAAAGTGAACCCAAAAGTGCCGTATCGCTAAAGTGCTCTGCGTTTGTTTTCGTATAAAGTGCCAATATCACAAACAATATATGTAGCTGATAGACCGTCCATGTCACCTATCTACACTATGGACAAATAGTCGCTCGAATGGATGACACTAAACTTGATATTTGCAAGCAACTTTTTATAACCATCGAGAATCATTTCACACTCCCCAAAATTAGAGGAACGGTCCAAACAGTCAATTAGTGACCATTATTGGACCACATTTTGTTCAGAGAAAACCAAACATCGACTGTTTCGATTTTGGTAGATGTTAACTCATTATGTGTGTCTGTAAATGCGTGAGAAAGGTCGTGGTGGTTACCGGTGTGCCACACTGCATACCAAACAATTCAGTTACTGCAACGAAAATTTCTGTCTTGTTATTACATCGTAGCTGGGACTTTTCTTACTGTTAAGAGCCTATAGGATTCAAAGTCCGATGTTCCATAAGCCGTTGTTTAACGCAACCACTATGTATAAGTGTCAAACTTCATAATTGATAAAATAAGATAACTGGGCACACCAACTTTAGTTAATCGGCTGAGGAGCGTACAGTTTGGGTATAACCCATTAATGATGACGTTGCATATATATGCGCCAGCGTTTTAAGAAAACATAAAAACACAAGAAAGCTTTCGGGGGAAAAAAGCATTTCTACATAACTGATTAAGTCAATTAAGAAAATTTATTTATCTATTGTTTTGATCGGCTTAAAATTTTCTTTTGTTTTTACTAATTTATTATAAACAATAGTATTTGAATTTGTGTTGGCTAATTAAAAATAATCTTACGAATTATTATTTTATTTCTTATTTTAATAATTAAGAAATTATAAAAGCTGAAATAAACAGAAACTGACTTCTTTTGTTTATATAGTTTATACTAAGGCAATGCAAATTCAATATTTCCCATGTATCAGTTCTTCCTACTTAAAACTTAGCTCATTAAAACATCACAACCCAAATGAAAGCTCTCAGTTCCGAAATCTGTGTGTTCTCCGAATGAAAATTTTTTGTATCTCCGGTGAAAGCTTATAATCAATCCGTTATATGAAGAGAATATGCAGGGCAGGATCGTAAAAAGTGCTTTGTTTCCAAGTTTCCTAAAGCAACTGGATTGTTCAGGAATATGGAGGTACATCATAGTTATGAGTTATAGAGTTATACATGGGGAGAAACAAAAATTGACTTTGTATAGGCGTTTTTGAGATTCAATCAAAAATTCAGAACTGAGCACACATCAGACAGAATTCAACCACCAACGCGAACGGAAATTCGATATGTGATTCTCTTCGAATTTTGGCGGAAACTAAAGCCACTATAAGTATTCAATGAATGCCAAATTGCTTATGGAACGATTAGAACGATTATGGAACGATTTGACAAAAGTTATTATCGCTGACGAATTGGCCTTGATTGTATTGTTGGGAAAAAATTTGCTCGATGTATTCCACGAATTTTAAATGAGTCCTTAAAGCGGCATGAATGCATTTTGCTAAATTATTCCTTAATCAATTCGAAAATTGACAGTCTAGCACTTTAGTAATATTTTTACTGTAACGGATATTTTTTCTAAAAGTACAATCCAGAAACTTAAGGTATGGAGTCTAATAAGAGCAAAACCCACTCGTAAAAGCTAAGCTACAAAAATCAGCAACAAAAGTAACGATTTCAGTTTATTTCACCCGATTAAAAATATTACCTGGAAAAGGGTCAGACGGTAACTGCAAAATGGTATACCGTGAACTGCTAACCAAAAGTTTTCAAAAATTAGTTGAAAAACCGGAAAAAGTGGATTTGTGGCGCTAATTTTTACATCACGAACTCACCAGTTCACACTGCTGAAATAGCGAGTTATTTTATTGCAATATTTCCCGTAACTAGTACTCCGGGAGATTTCTAGTTCTTTACAAAAATTAAAATAAACTTGAGGGAAAGGTCCTTAGCTGTAACGCAAATGCTGATCAATCCGTTAAGATTTCCATGTCTTGGTTGAAGAACTAGAATGTGTGATTGTACCCAATTATGTCTTTTGGTGATAAATGCACTAACAAATTGTTTATGAAAGTGTTTCGACATCATTTTCTCCCAAGGCATGTGTACAGTTAGGATACTGCACATAAAACTAACATAAAGTATTAATAGAAGAGTTCTGTAATGAGTGTAGTAAGGATATAGTTTTCCTAATTCCCACAGTCATCTAACTCTTTGCAAATAATCCAGTGGTTTTCCTCTAATTCTACTCGAAGTTCTAAGCCATCAGATACATGAGACATAGTGAACTCATGCAAATTCGGGCATTTTGGGCAACTCTAATTTTGGCTGGAATAGATCCAATATAGTTCCAATAATGACCACCTACTTAAAAATTCTCTTAATCCTATAGTGTCCGCTATAAAACTGCTTACTTCTCCTAGCTCACTACAATTCTTTGTACGATCTGTGACGGGATCGATACAAGTCATTTTACCAATTTTCTTGTTTGCTATTCAGTAATATTTCGAATACATCGGCTACTCTTTACCTTCTTCTGTACACTAGTGAAACTGCAATGCAGTGGTCGGAGAGTAACGAATCTCATTTAAGACCTTCCAAAAGTAATTAATATAATTAATTAAACCCATTTTCCAGCTCTCAAATTCGTTTAATTTGGTTCGGTTAAGCAGTATTATAAGCGTGAGATCTGTAGCTCTATATTTTTCTTTAATGTACACCAAATACTATTTGTACTGAGTGTGGAATCCCTTGTTGCCGTCATAGAACTAGATTATGCGTCGCAAGGAAATGCTAAGAGCTAAATCCATGGCATAATAATTTGATTAGACTCTAACACAAAGTAATTAAGAGCTTACCGAAACATCTGGCTGAATATAATAAAAATGGAAAATTATTTGTCCAAAATATCCAAATTCGATTAAACTCGAGTTAAGCTAGGTAAAATACGTAAATCCGGTCATCTATTATATAAAGGTACCCTTTTTGAAAAGTTAAATTTTCTAAAGCTCGTATATTTAAATGTAATTATACAATCTCTCCATTACATCTAATTATATAAATTCCCTTGGTCCATCTCGCCCTTGAATACAGACAATAATATAATGTTCAGTAAATTTTAATTAAACACCCAAGAAACAATAACAACATCCTGAACCAATTTTACATAATTAATTATCATATCGAATCTGAATTGTTGCTGCTTTGGTCTCTCCTTGTCTTAGATATATATACGGACGGATCCACTCAATATGCAAGAGCCATAACGATGGTCTAGAATAATTAAAGAGATTGGTGTATAATATACGGAATATAATATATTTTGTTTCCAATTAAACGTACAACCTAATCTATTACAACCATAAAATTAATTTATATACGAGGCTACTGTATATTTTTGTTTTTCGTTCATCTCAATGAGATAAGGTATCCACATTAATTAAAATAATGTTTGGAAAACTAAACTTTCTCTTTATCAAACGTCTTTCTTCCATCAACCATCTCTAACCAAACCGACCAAAAAATACATACACACACCCACAGACATATAAAAAAAGGGTATTACAGAGACCGAATCTCACCTTAATTTAATCAATTTTAATCCGTAACGTACATATAACACACAACGAAAACTCCGAACCAAAAAAAGGAGAAAACTTTTTTTTTACAGGCAGTAATTTTAAAATGACTTTATTTCATGGTAGATAGATTCCAGTTGGTCCTCATCTTTGGTTGATTTCTATTATAATTTAAATAGTTAAATGATCCCAAAAATGAAAAGTGGAAAATTGGTATTTTTTCGAACATTTCTAAAAATGAATTTTCGGATAAATTAAAATTCATTAGCTATATATAATCATCTATCAAGGAATGGAATGGGTGGGCTACAGAATTGAGGAACAATGAAAAGTCTGTGAAAGATTAATGTGATTTTCTTCATCTGGAAAATACCATACAGGAGAGCTTTTCTTGCTTCTACACGATAGTAGTCGTAACGTATTTATTCTAATTTGACATTGTACTGCAAACCTCATATATATATATATATATATATATATAAATATATATTTTTTTTTTTTAACGGTTTTTACAGGCCATTTTTGGCCCGTACCGTGTCAACAATTTGACTCCATCGGTTTCGATCACGAGCCAGCTCTTCAAACCGTTGTAGGCAGTTTGAAGATGCCAGATCGCTCTCTACGCCGTGGAGCCATCGTCGCCGACAGCGACCTCTTCGCCTACCGAAAGGCGGTTCTCCCTTTAAGGTTCGCTGTATCATTCGGTTCGGATCAGCACGCAGAACGTGTCCGAGCCAGCGTACTCGCTGTCCTTTAATTTCATGCACGATATCAGGAATTTGCATTAAATTCCTGATCTCGTGATTGAAAAGAACTCGGTAAGTGCCATCGACGTCGCGTTTTGGACCATATATCACACGCATGATTCTCCTCTCGAATGTTAGAAGCCATCTTTTGTGCTCATCCGTCAAGGTCCAACTCTCACATCCATACATGACAACGGGTCTGATCAACACTCTGTACAGCTTCAGCTTATCCGTATTTGCAAGATATTTTGATTTCAGCAGTGGACGTAGAGGATACAAAGCCCGATTGCCAGCGGCAAGGCCGACCTTGATATCCTCTCCCACACTATTATCGTGAGTGATGAGAGATCCAAGATACTTGAATCTCATCACTCCTTCAAACGTGTGGTTACCACTACTGAAATCAATTGCGTCTTGGTCTCGAAAACCAGAGATTAGATATTTGGTTTTTGACTCGTTGATTTTGAGACCAACGGAAGCTGAAAACTGTTCCAGTGGATCAAGTATCTCTTTCACTCCGTTGCCATTTAATCCAATCACACAGATATCATCTGCATAAGCAAGAAGTTGATTGGATTATCGGAATAAGATATTGTCCTGAGGTGTTTCACTTTCACGAAGGATGTATTCCAACATGAGATTAAAAAGTATCGGGGACAGCGCATCTCCTTGTCGAACACCGGAATTGATTACAAAAGTTCTCGATAGCCTGTTCTCAACTTTGACACAGCATTGTGACTGGGTTACTGTCATTTTACACAGATGTACATATTTTTTCGGTATTCCTAAATATTCAAGCGCATACCATAGCCTCTCTCGATTGAGCCTATCGAGTCATAGGCTTGCTTGAAATCTAGGAATACCTGGTGTACATCGCGAGATGTTTCGTAGTACTTGAAAAGAATCATCCGCAGCGAAAAAACTTGATCAGTGACTGACCGATTTGGACGGAATCCTCCTTGGTAGTCACCGACAATTTCCTCCGCTAGAGGAGTAATTCTTCCCAAGATAATGTATGACAGTAACTTATATGCTGTACAAAGGAGAGCTATACCGCGATAATTCTCACATTTCTAGCGATCACCCTTCTTGAAAATTGGGCATAACGCGGCCACTTTCCATTCTTCGGGCATAACTTAATTTCGCCATACCAAACGAACAAGGTCGAAAAGACAGTTCCACAAAGTTAGCCCTCCGAATATCAAGAGCTCTGAATTAATGCAATCAACTCCTGGTGAACGATTTCTCTTTAGTCTCTGCATAGCCATTGTGAATTCCTCATAGGATGGATCCTCAATGAACATCTCTGCGGTCTGTATTTGAGGGTATTCAAACACAGCTTGTGATACATGTGGAACATTAAGTAAATCAGAGAAATGTTCACGCCATGTATCGAGTACCGCATCGACGTTAACACAGAGGTTTCCATCCTGGTCCCGAATGGCAGTTGACCGAGATCTTAAGGTATGGTGCAATTCGGTGATTCCTTTAAAGAAACCACGCGAATTGTGCTCATTGCTGAGTTGTTGTACTCTTAAGACCTTGGCCTTCCACCATTCTCGCTTCTTCAGTCTACAAATGCGTTTAGCTGTCCTCCTAGCAAGAACTGCTTTGTTTTTCCTTGCAATTGTAAACCGAGTCTGCGCTTCATTATAGGCTATATTTCGTTGCTCAACAGCAAGACGACACTCCTCATCAAACCAATCATTTTTGGGCTTAGTTTTCACTTTACCGAGAGTATGCTGGGCAGCATCGACAACCGAGGTTTTCAATACTTCCCAGACACTGTTCACATCATCAGATTGGTAATTGGATTGTATAATGCTATTGCTGACAAGATCTTGATATTTTCGTTGCGTTTCTTCATTTATCAGACCTTCACAAGAGAATCGCTTTGTATATTCTCCTGTCCTCCTTGACTTGTACGAAAATTTCCATCGTAGCTTTGCAGCAACCATAAAATGGTCACTGCCTACGAATTTTGTTGACGACCGATACGATCTCACATCTTGGACAACCCGAGCCCGCCCTTTTGAAATCAACACATGGTCAATTTGGCTTCGGGATGTTTTACGTGGATGTATCCATGTTTCCAAGTGGATGTTTTTATGAGGAAACAATGTACTTGCTACTTTGAGATCATGAGCGATCGCAAAGTACATCATTCTTTCCCCATTCTCGGTCGCAGTTTCGTGTCGGGAGTACGGACCTATATTATCGCATAAGTCGGTCTGATTTCTGCCAGCTCTAACATTAAAGTCACCAATCACCAATCTGATATCGTGCTCAGGTATAGAACCCATCAGATTATCCAGATTATTGTAAAATGAGTCTTAATCCTGGGATTGGCTTACATCAGTGGGCGCATGTAAACTGACAATTGATAGGTTGGCGAATCTTATGTGCAAGCGAAGCTTACACATTCGATTATCGACTGCTTGAAAGTCCAAGACAGCCTTTTTTACCTGTGGCCCAATGAGAAATCCAACCCAAAGATTTCCGAGGTCATCTCCACTGTGTAGCAACGTATAGCCTTGGGACACATGGTCTCCACTTTTAGGCCATCGAGTTTCTTGGAGAGCTACGAGTTCCAGCCGATACTCTTTCATGCATGTGATAAGGCCGTCCAACGCGCCAGGTTTTCTTAATGACTGCACGTTCCACGTGCCGATCTTCAATCTCGTGTCCGGGTACTTAAGCGGGGGTTTGTTTTTTTGTTGTTTTGGCGGTAACCGATTTTTTTATTTTTGTTGACATTTTTAACATTTTCACGGTTTTACGGATGCGGGTCGTCAGCCCAGCGATCCAACCAGATTTAGTCGCCTCCTACGACAAGCTCTGGATACTGTGGTGGTATTCTATGGGTCTCATGTTTCGTTCGTAATATTTACGAAACACGAATGCCCCCAACCACAGGGTAACTATATGCCCTGTGGTTGGGGGCATAATATATAATTATATATATATATATATATATATATATATATATATATATATATATATATATATATATATATATATATATATATATATATATAGGGGCAAAAGTCCCACTATCATTTTAATTGCGCGTCATCTTATTTTCGCAATCAGCGAAAATTGGGTCAAAAATATCCTAATCGTCCAGTTCCCCACATAATCACAATTTATCGTTTACATCCGAATTTTCGACAGTACGGTACGACAGCAGACAGACCTCGTTCTAGAAGACAACAGACGTCTCGTAATGCTGGAAATGTGGCTCTGGTGCGCGATAGTGTTGCAAAGTTTCCAGAAACATCAATTTGGAGATGTGGTTCCTAGTTACACATTTCTGCACGCAGTTTAAGGCGAATTTCAAAAATTGATTTGCAAATGTTCCCGTACAAAATTCAATTAGTCCAAAAATTGCTACCGAGTGCAGATCCTGATCAACGAGTTGAGTACATTAATGCAATCCTAAGGCTGTTTGGTGAAATTGAAGATTTTCTAAATTCATAATGAGCGATGAAGCCCCTTTTCATCTCAGTGGCCACGTGAATAAACAGAACAGGTGGTTTTGGAGAACAAAGAATCCTCAATTTATTCATCAAACAGCATTGCATCCACTTAAGACAACTATATTTGGTGTATGGTATTCATGCTGGAAACATTATTAGTCCTTATTTTTTTTAAAATGACCAAGGTGTTGAAGTTACTGTTACTAACGAACGGTACCAAGACTTGATTCGAAATTTTGTGCCTGAAATGGAAGAGCAAAGGTTAGAGGAAATGTGGTTTCAGCAAGATGAGGCAGCACACACAGCCTGTTTCACAATTAAATTATTTAATTATTTTTTTTTTTTTTTTTTATTTATTTAATAGTACAATCTTATCACATGATAATTTATTACTAATGATCATAACGCACTTATTTGAAACAAATAAGTGAAGCGAGTGTGGGTTTACAAGAAATCAATATTCTGCTCCCAATAATGAAACTTTGTTTATTAGATGACTAGCTCATGCGGTTTAATTCTTTTAAGGCGCCTCAGTTCTTGTGTTATGTCAAGAAGTTGTATTGCTTCACTGTTAGTATGTTGCAGTAATCTTCTTTCATGTTGGATGGCAAATTCCTGGACCACTTCATCAATCCATTTAACATTAAGGTCGTTGTGTAATTCCTCGTTGGTAACGTAGCGGTAAGCATTTGTTATTGCCCGTAGAAATTTGTTTTGGCTGCGTTGAATAATTAAACGATTTGATTGTTTAGTATGCATCCCCAGAGTTGGATGCCATACGTCCAAATTGGTTTAATTATCGATTCGTAGATGAGGCGTTTACAGTACAGGCTTAGCTTAGAATGTCTTCCTATCAGCCAGTACATTTCGCGTTGTTTTATTTTAATTTGCTCTGCTTTTTGTTTAACGTGGTATTTCCAGTTCAGTCTTGAATCAAGATGCAATCCGAGATATTTAGCAGATTCAGCTTGGGGTATTTGTATCCCGTTCAGAAATGTATGGAGGTTGCTATTTTTGTGCCGCAACGTGTATGTAACCTGTACTGATTTTAGCTCGTTAAGCTTTATTTTCCAATCTCTGGTCCATTGGCTGATTTTATCGAGTGCTTGTTGTAAGTATTCAACTGCTTGATTTTGTGATTCACTTGATGCTAAAACTGCTGTATCATCAGCAAAAGTTCCAATGAAGGTTCTTTCCGTTGTCGGTATATCGGAAGTGTAAATTAGATATAAGATGGGCCCCAATACGCTACCCTGGGGCACCCCTGCTATGGCTGGGTAAAAATTGGAGTACGTTTCTTGACGAAATACTCTAAATTTTCGTTTGGAAAGATACGACTCGAGCAATTGGCAGTAATTTTGTGGCACTATTTTACTTATATTGTAGATAAGACCCTCATGCCACATTCTTACGAAAGCCTGTGAAACATCTAGGAATACGGCAGGACAATATTTCTTCTCTTCAAGTGCTTGTTCAATCTTTGCAGTCACGCGATGAACTTGATCAATTGTCGAATGTTTATTTCTGAATCTAAAAATTATTTAATGAGGTTTTTCCACGAAGACTAATTTCGCGAAATGGTGATTTAGCATGGCCAGCCAGATTTCCGGATTTAACAGCGCCAGACTTTTTCTTATGGGGTTTTTTAAAATCAAAAGTTTACGTGAATAGGCCCGAAACGATTCAACGTTTTAAAGACAATATTCGTCACGAAATTACAGAAATTCAGCCTGAGATGTGGCAGGATGTCACGAAAAATTCTTTAAAAAGAGCCAAAAGTTGCATAGTGAATCGCGGTCACCATTTAGCTGATATAACTTTTTATGAGAACCAAACCTCTTTTCTTTAAACAAAGAAATAGGCAATCAAAATGGTAGCGGGACTTGTGCTCCACCCTATATATATATATATATATATATATATATATATATATATATATATATATATATATATATATATATATATGCATAAATATATATATATATATATATATATATATATATATATATATATATATATATATATATATATATATATATATACACATATATATATTTATATATATATATATATATATATATATATATATATATATATATATATATATATATATATATATATATATTTATATATATTAGACCTATGGAATATGGACTACATTTTTCCTTATACACATATATATATTTATATATATATATATATATATATATATATATATATATATATATATATATATATATATATATATATATATATATATATATATATATATATTTATATATATTAGACCTATGGAATATGGACTACATTTTTCCTTATGTTTTGAATTTTCTAACCTCTAAATGCGACCGATAAAATTATATTTTTCTGCAAATGTATCTGCTGCTTATATGTATATTTTATATACTGGTTTTAATCTTGTTGTTCTTTAAACGGAGAAGATGCGTCAGGTGATATGGATGTTATTGTAAAGTACCGTGATTCCTTAAAAGCATTGACTCAAAATTAGAAACCAAAAATATTTTTAAATGGAATGAAACTGGACCCTCGCTCTTTTGTGCAATATGGTTTAAGAAAAGGAACCCCTTCTTATCATAGGTAAAGCCAAGAAACCTCGCGCATTTAAAAGTTTTATATTGAGGATGATTTAAAAAAATTTTGGCCAGTGAATAAAAGCGTGGATGATGTCGATCGTGTTCGAGGATTGGATTAATTATTTTAAAATAATGGCAAAACAGAAGCGAACAATTATTCTGTTTTTAGATAACTTGAAACCTAAATTTTTCCTTGCTAACACGACTTCTCTATACCTTTAGACCTATATGAATCATTAAAAGCTGTTAAAATTCATCACCGTAACCTGTTAATGAATCGATTGGTCTAAGCTATTGATGGTTCAAATTGTGTTCAAGATTTATCAGCAAAAATTAATGTTTAAGATGCGTGTTCGTAGTTAACCGAGACATGAAGCAAGGTTTCACCTGAAACAATTGGGAATTGCTTCAGAAAAGCTGGATTTTACAATGGAACGGAAGATTTGAAATTAGATTTCGTTCCTGAATTAAACAAATCTGAAATAGAGTTTATTGAATTTGATGAAAACCTGACAGTTTTCTAAAAATAAAAAGATAATTGGGAAGAAAATTTGTTTTCATCAATTAACACTCCAGTCGTGACTGCCTCACTTGATAAAAGCATATCATCCGATGGAGACGAATCAACTAATGTTGAGGAACTAGCATCTATACATTTGTTATCTTTTATTTAAGTACAAAGAAAAAACGATCAATACAAGTTTACCATTTTACCAATTTTCTTGTTTGTTTTCTCACTCTGAATTTCGAGGAGTCCTGCTCTCTGACGAGTGCATATATAGCACCAATAAACGCTGAAGAGTATACAGAAAACAAGGAGAGCTATATGCAGAATATTGAACCCAAATGCCCAATAACTTCTGCAAAAATTGTAACCATTCACTATAGAAAAGAACTATCAGCTCAGACCCAGCAAAAAAGGATCTTGGATAGTATAAATCAAGCATTCAAAAATGGATAACTTGGAGGACACTTTCAGTCATGTGAAGTATAGCATTTACTGCGCCACAAACTAATAGATGAAGTTGACAGACTGGGCGGACTTGCAGAAAATCAGTTTGGATTTCGAGCAAGGTGTTCTACTGTAGATGCTATTGCAGAAGTCATGAGGTTTGTCGAAATATCCCAGTAGTTATTACCGTGGGAATACATACATTTAGCCTGGGAGCTAATTCAGCAAAGGTTTATAGAATTTTAAGTGAGCTATATGAGTGAAACAGGTATCATTGTGGAATTAGCGGACGTTGTAACTCAGATGGAGGTTACTTGGGGTGTCCCCCAAGACTTGGTTTTGGGACCATTGCTCTGGAATATTCTTTACAACGGTGTTCTCAGAAATTTTTTGTTTTCTAACCACAAGTTAGTGAAACAGCCAAAGAAATCTCCATCGGTGGCAAAGTTGGCGCCGTATTTTTCGCCAATGGAATTTTATATAGGAGAATACAAGAAAAGTACCAACAGCAGAATTAAAGTGAGGGTATGACTGGAGCCTCTTGAAAGATTCGTAGATGTGGACCATTGACGAAGCTTTTAAGAGCATATTAGACAAACGGTGCTAAAGGCGAATAAAGCCACAGCTGGCCTTATTCGATAAATGGAAAGCAGTGGCGGTCCGAGAGTAGGTAGGAAAAAGTTGCTCTTCTCGGTTTTCACATTAATCATATTGTATGGGGCATTTGTATGGATTCGATAATTGAACACTGCAAGTGCTCGTGATCAATTAGATAACGTATATCGAACTATAGCACTCAATGCAGTGCTTATAGGTCAATCTCTGAATATGCAGACTTCAAAATATCTATGTTAGTGCGGCTGTACACATATAGTGTAAGAACTTAGTGGAACTCCTAAGCATTGTATTAAACAACAAATTATGAAACAATGGTTTACAGTGAGAAATAATGTTTTTTTGTGTATCTTGTTCGTCTCGTTGTTTCTGCTGTGATGAACAAGATACATCCAAACACACTATTTTTCATTGTAATCAGTGGGCGCCGGAGCCCTGAAAGTATGCTGATCGTACAGGGCAGTTAACAACAGAAAATATTATCCCTAAGGTGCTGTCGCAAGACTGAAATTGAAACACCATAAGAACCACGATAATGGGGATTTTACGGCCAAAAATGTAAAACTGAAAATGGGCACACAACGCCTGAAAGTATGTTATTTTTGTGCTTTAAAGAATTTAATATTTTTGCTGGTATAGATGAAAAATATATTACTGCATTTTACCCTGTGATGCTGAGCTTTATATTGCTTCAATACTGGATCTACATTTTTTCTAGTTAAAGCTGCCTTAAGAAGAATCAATTTCTGTTATATATTAGTCAACCCGTAAAAAGAAGCATACTACGAGCTGAGCGAGAAATGCGAGCTTTCACTAAGGAGTTTTATGTGAAAAGAGGTGATACTCCTTGACTGCCATGTAAGATCATCAATGCAATGAGTCGATCTGCGATGATGTGTGGATGAGAGTTATTAAGTGAACTCTGGACTATGGTGGGATATTTATTGACAGTTGTGTCACTGAATCAAACAGTCGATATCAGGATGTTGAGAGTGTTTTGAACCAAATTGATCGTTTTTAGGTATTGAGGTATTGATAAATTTTAAGCAAGGCTATGACTCAATTAATCGAGGGAAATTTTAGTATGAGGTTTAATATCGAGATATTCCAAACAAATATGTACAATATAAAATGACAGTAATGCAGTCACAGTGGTATGTAGAAGTTGATAACAGACTATCGATATAATCAGTCTGTTGACACAGATCCATTGATGATAGTACGAAAAAGGTTTCGCCTCCAATAATAGAAAGACAAATTCAACTGTCATTGCAACGGGTTCTATGGTTTTATAACACTAATGAGATGCCTCTAATGGATTTATATCATCAAAAGCCACGTTTAAATCTAAATTGACTTCTTATTGTGTTATCTGCATATATAGAGATGGTAACTGAATCCAGATAATAGGAATTGCTTCTGACAGGGTAAATAACATTAATGGTCCTCGGTTATAAATCGGTGCCTTACAAATTAATGACCTACATTTTCCGTACTTGATTCATTTTTATATACTTAAACCCTGTATATCTTTGTACGAATGTCTTAAGTCACCGCAACAGAAATTATTTTTGAAATATAATTGGATTATGATTTTATAGATAAATCACTTTGTTTCTTATTAAGATTCTTATTCCATTTTAAGTTCAAAGAAAACTGTTTTCAACTCCTCCTCGTCATTTATCATGTTTGATCCAACAACAATTACATGAATACAGCGCATCTTCTATATATATAACTAAGTATAGTTATACAAAAGCACAAAAAACAGTTTTATATTCTTCTGTCATCTTTTAACAATGGGATTATCTCAATTGTCACAATAAAGTATAAAGAAAAATCTGTGAAAAATGTTTGCTTTTCGTTTCGTCGTCTTACACTCAGTATAAGACTAAAATCACATTGCATCGTTATCGCGCTTCGTATATATTTATGTATGTATATAGCTTATAAATAAGTACACTTGGTGACGTAATTTTTTTTGTACCGTTGTAATGATGATAGATATATGTTTATGAGAGCAACGAGAATTAAATCGCTTCCCATCGCTACCATATATACCCGTACATAACGAAATGATACATAAATATTTTCCATCTCATTAGCTTAAAATATTAATTCCATTTCTGACTGTGTATGTATGTATGTGTGTGTGTGTACATAAAATAAATTATAAATAAACAAATTATCTGGAAAATGTGGAAATACATTTCGCCATCATTTTATTTGTCCCCAAGATTTACACTCACCTCGCAGAAAAACAAACAACACACATCCAATTCCGTCTCATAACTTAAGATACTTATGTCAATCAAAAGCTCAATGCTGGAAAACGACTTAAATAAAGTAAGAAAAATGGGGCAAAATAGAAATTTTTTACTCGACAATGGGATGTCCTCATTATATTTTATTACACACGTGACACGGATTGACAATTGGTTATGGGGAATTGTGTGCTTTGTGTGATGAAACTCGTTACACAAAATATAATTGAATGTACAATAGTAGCGAAAAAACTTTGATGAGTTTGGATGATACAAAAAAATTGACAAATGTGTGGTTCTAGCAAAATGTACGCGATAAATACCCGTTCTATATAGGAAGGGACGGAAATCGAAAACGGAAAATTATTTTAATTGGAATGTTTGTCGAAAAGTGATGATTCAGACGTCCACTGGACTTGACCATCTGACTCTATTTGGGGTATTGTTTTAAGCTCTCAGGTCAGATCCTTGAGTCGAGTTAGTGGTCTTCGCATTTATTACCATTTGAGAATGTGGTGTTGAAGATACCACATGATGATTTTATGCGTGAAGCATTTTTTACTTGGACACGAAGTGTTACCAAAACAAGTGCACTAGCAGTTTTTGATTTGACCACCCTTAGACGCGATTATGTCTTTCTAATGGCTGACAAAGCTATTGCATGCAGCTCGAAAGTGGCTCTGCGGTATTTTGAGATGATCGACACTTAGTTAATTTGTTGTCCCAACTTTGCTCTAAAAAATACCCCAAACCAAACTTGCGGATTTGCATCCGGTGAATTTAGTGGGCGTTGGGAAGTGGAATTGATCGAAGTTTCTCATCGAGCCCCGGTGGAAATGTCTACGATTTTCAGTCGAAATATTTTGTGCCCAAGGCTTCAATGCTTCCTACAACACATGATACCAATAATTTGAGCATTTTTCTTGATGCCACAGTCCAAAAAAGGAGCGATGAACGGCTTTTGGCCGTTACGGCAGCCCAAACCATCACCATCGGCGGCGATTAGTTTCGAGTGGCGTCATCCCTTTGCCCAAATTATCAGTAGTACGGCCGGGACAGTAGATCCGATTGTTTAGCTTGTTTACATTTTGCTCAATAACGATCAATAAGCTTTGGATAGCTTTAATTGTTTCGATGCAGACCTGTTACACATTTTTTGATGATTTTGAGTTTTTACCCTATTAAGACAATCGGAACTCTAAGGACCACCAAACAGTATTTTCAAACCAAACGTCGAAGATTCGAGATGGACTTATAATTTATAAATTTTCATCTAAAGTGAAAAGAGGAACCCAAGGAACCCATTATAAACTAATTCACCAACTGCACAAATCTTTTGAAAGCGCAGATATATTGACTTAGTAGCACACTAAATGTCAAGCTAGTACTGACACTCCTAGTTGTTAGAATATGTTTTCTCCCACTAGGGCCACGTGGAAGGCTGATTAATCAATCCCATCAACTATTAACAAACAAACAAGAGTTTCTCAAATCACAATTAACCGTTTCAAGACGACTTTATTTCCCAGTTACATCATGGCTCAAAAACATGAGATCAGTACCCTGAAATGACATGATAACATCCAAATGGCGGTAACTATATCGTGATACTGATCAGTAAACCAAATCTTTTTAAATGGAGGATCATGTCTTGACAATGTCAAATAATTGCGGAGATATGGTTGGATCCAAAGATTACCAAAGATTAATCATTCATTGGTAAGGTATGTGGGCAAGACGTTTCGTTTATCAACCCTATATATCATACTTTGGTGCATATATTTAATGATTTCTGAACCGCTTCATTAAACTTGCTTGTCGGCCATACTTACCACATCCATTGCAGCGTTCGAGAGTGAGGTAACTGGATCGTTACTGCCGTTCAGAATAGATAAAAGCGTCTGGTATTGCTCGGCACTTCCGAACATGTGGAGGCGAGGGAAGTCGCACTAGTACTCATAGGCCAGTTAAGTCGCTTTACAACGTTTGACATTTTTATTCGTGATTACATGGATAGTTGCATATAACCGGACTCATCAAGACCATAAAGCTTGAATCTAGATGTCACCTCTTATAAAATTATAAATTATGTAAATGAACATTTTTTGTAGATGTCGTATCAGGTGAAATTTTGTATGAGATGATTTTGTAAAAAACAAATTTTGTCTATTGTTTCACAACCATCAATCATGAAACATAAAAACCTATTATGCTAATCATCAATATTCTAAAAAATATATTACAATAATACGGCGGGTCATATATCATTCAGAATTTTTCAAATCTCGGGAATTGTACAAAGGGTCAGATCATTAGACCGAAAGGCTTTAACATCTCATCGACCTTAATCCGACATACTGGTCCTTCGAGCCGGATGATCAAATAATATTCCGCCACCATATCCATATACATCTCGACAATCATTTTTAACAAAAAGTTGCGGGACCACGTCACGTGCAGATAATTATACAGTGAAAACTCTCCAAGTTCGTTGAGACACAGTTAAGTTTATAAAGTGAATTTTTGTGATTGAACTTTAAGTGCAATAAGCCAGTCATAATGTCCGAAAATCTTGCGGCTCTTCAGAAGCAGCGCAGTACCAACAAGTGCAAATTAACCAATCTAGTGAAGTACGCTAAATCAGATCATGAGCACACTGACCTCGGTGAATTAACCACATGTTTACCGATCTCGAAACACGCATCTTCGCCATTGATATCGATGAGGAAAGCGACTTCTCTTATGAAGAAAACGACTACACGACAATCTCATCGTTAAATCGTTGGATTCGAGCAAAGAGCATCAATCAAGGTGTGGTAAGCCTCGATGCGTCGCATAACGAGATTCATACTGGAGAGCACACTCAAATCAAGTTGCCAAAGATTTGCATCCCATCATTTGCGAGGGACTACTCGGAGCGGCAGTCCTTTTATGATTTATACACCAGCACCACACACCAATCAGCAATTTTAAACCCAGTACAGAAATTTCAGTACTTGAAGGGATTGTTGCGGGGAGAAGCTGCTGTATTGCTGAGACAAATAGCGGTGACCGGAGGAAATTACATTGGGGCTCTCACAAAATTAAAAGATAGATACAACCGCAAGAAACAAATTATCAACACATTTATCCAGAACATTTTTAGAGAAACCAGTTCTTCATAATGCAATCGTTAACAATATCAAACGCCTGATGGACACTTCCGGTGAAGTTATCCGAGGACTGCATGCGCTCGGTGAGGTGGCCGAAACCAGAGATCTTTGGCTAATCTATGCCCTTCTGCAAAAACTAGATGACAAGTCTTAAGCTCTTTGGGCAGAGCACTCGGCGGAAATGGACAATCCAGAACTATCAGAATTCTTCAAATTCCTCGCCAGGCGCATAGATACACTCGAATCACTTTAATTGGTCCTGACCAATTTTTCAACGTCATTAGAAATGGTCAGATAAAAATTAGTCCTAACGAACCAGTTCTTCAAAACACCATATTCGGCTGGATAGTTACCGGGCAAATTGATTATCCTGAACATCATTCGCCAGCTTCATTTCAAACCTCGTCAACATCAGAATCCGAAATGGTAAATATTGATCAAAGCTTACGCAAGTTCTGGGAACTAGAATCCGCCAATCCACGAAGCAAAATTCTATCTCCAGAAGAGGCTTTTTGTGAAAGTCATTTCGTCAAAACTTGAAACGGAGCACTCAAGGTCGATTTACGGTTAAACTTCCCTTCAAGGAGTCACCAATAAAGCTAGGCGAATCACTAACAGCAGCAATACAACGTCAGAGATTGGTGGAACGGCGCTTTATTCGTGATCCAAATTGCGCTAAGTTATATCGCGACTATATGGATGAAAACGGAAGGCTAAATCACATGGTAGAAGTTTCAGCATCTACTCAATCGAAACCAAGATTTTATTTGCTGCATCATGGTGTACTCAAATCATCGAGTGGCACCGATAAAATAAGAGTAGTCTTCACTCTATGATTGTCTAGCAATCGGGCCTACGGTACAATCAAGCTTGTATCAAGCTTGTATCAAGGCGATAAAAGATGTATCGCCAGGTCGACATTTCACCAGAAGATACTAACTTTCAGCGAATTGTCTGGAGATTCAGATTGTTTGACAACTGTTACATACGGTCTAGCTTCCGCATCGTTTCTCGCCATCAGAGCCATCCAGCAAACATCCAAGGAAAATGAAACCATGAAGCTGCAGGTGACTGTAGCTGCTAATGTCATAGCCAAAGACATATATGTAGACGATGTCATGACCGGAGCGGACTATGAATAAAGCGGTAACCAGCTAGTATTGTTGCTATGTCTTCTTTCAATGAAGCTGGTTACGGCTTTTGCCTTAAGAAATGGAAATCAAACAGCAAACAAATACTATCTACAATTCCACGTGAGCTTGATGAATATGATCTCAAAGAAATTTACGACCAGACATATCCACACGATGACTTCGTAAAAGTTCTGGGCATTAAATGGAATCCAGAATCCTATTGCTTCATGTGCGCTGCCAGTTACTCGATTACACCAAAGCCACAAAGCGCTCAGTTTTTTCGGAAGCAAGTAAATTATTTGACCCGATGGGTTGGCTGGCCCCTGTGGTGATAACTTTCAAGATTTTTCTGCAAATGCTATGGGTAGATAACTTGAGCTGGGATGATCCCCTTCCACTTTTCATAAAGGCAATATTTGGTTAAAAATAAGATCTAATTTTCAAACACTTAATTCTATATCTATTCTCAGAAATATACAAGCCGACCACGGATCCATCATTGACGTTCACGGTTTCTGCGATGTCAGTCAATCAGTCTACGCTGCCGTGGTACTTTTCGAACGACGAAATTGGATGGAACAATTCATATACACCTCGTTTCATCTGAAACAAGAGTGGCGCCCATCAAGAAGCAGTCGCTCCCCCGTGTGGAGTTGTGTGCCGCTCTACTTTTAGCCAATCTCGTGGAGACCATTAAAGAAGAATCCAGTCTAAAAACAAATCAAACGTATCTGTGGACCGATTCTCAAATCGTGCTAGACTGGCTCAACAGTCATCCACGTCGTTGGAGTACCTTCGTGGGTAACCGAATGACCGAAATACTCAACACCTCAAGAGTACACCAATCATTAAATCAATGGAGTTTTGGCCATCCCAGCTGAAAGATTATGGTTATAATGAGGAAGTATCGAACAAACCCATGATGCTCAGCTTAAAATGCGTACAACAAAATGCATGGCTTATTGATCTCATTAGTCAATATTCGTCGTTCCGAAAACTGGAAAGAGTTCTGGAATACGTCCTACGATTCTTAGGAAGTGCCAAAAAATCCATGAAAGACAGATCGAGAGGCATTCATCTTCGGCGTGAGGAGTTGAATCATGTCATCCACCTAGTTTGTGAACATGAACAACGACAATTTTATCAAGACGATATATTGGTACTCCAAAATACGGGAGCTGTGAGCAAGAGCAGCACCTTAAAGTCATTAGATCCATTTCTGGATAGCTCTGGATTAATTCGGGTTCGAGGTCGACTTCAAAATAGATCAGCTCCGTATTCAATGAAGTATCCACTAATTCTCCTCCAAATTCAACAATCACGCTACTGATTCTTCTTGATGTCCATATAGATCCACGGAGGCCCCTCCCATCTGCTGTCGATTATGCGTTAAGAATATTGGATTCCAAATGGTAAACAGAGGGCGAAGGAAGTAATCCGTAATTGTATCATATGTACAAGGTTTAAGGCGGAGTGCCAACAACAATTAATGGATAGCTAACCTAGCTCCCGAGTCGAGTTTGTACGCCCATTTCTCAAACCTGGGGTGGACTACGCCGGGCCCATTTCACTCCACTTAATAAAAGGACAGAGCCAAAGAACATACAAGTGTATGTCTCTTTATATGTTTAAGCACCAAAGCAGTGCATTTGGAATTAGTGGGTGACCTCTCCAGCGATGCCTTTCTAGGAGCTCTAAAAAGATTCACTGCCCGTCACGGCATTTGCTGTGAATTTCACAGCGATAATGGCAGCAACTTTGTCGGTGCGGATAGGAAATTAAAGGAAGAGTTTTCAAAGCTAATAAAAGGATCAAATAATATATCACACTACCTTTCTAAGTATCGTATTGCATGGAACGTCATCCCGCCTAATACACCACATTTTGGAGGCTTGAGGGAGGCGGCTATAAAATCCGCCAAATTCCATATCAAAAGGGTAATTGGGAAAACTGTTTTAACTCTAGAAGAGATAACAACCCGCTAGCTGGAGTTGAAGGAATCCTAAACTCCCGACCATTGTGTATAGTCAACGACGACAGTCTTGATCCGTTAACGCCGTCGCACTTCCTAATCGGTCATCCAGTTACCAAAATCCCTGAAATGGATCTCACCCATCATAAACCATCATACCTTACTCGTAGCCAAATGGTAAAGCATTTGAGCCAGCACTTTTGGAAGAGATGGTAGGTAGAATACCTCACGTCCTTACAACCGCGCTTAAAATGGAAAGATCGAAAGCAGAGCATCCAAATAAACAACGTCGTCCTGGTCCAAGATAAAAATCTGGTGGTGAAGCACCTAAACGGATCTATAGTAACCTACCATACCTCCCTGATGCTAGAGACCTTCGGTCTGGGTGTAACTATTGAGGATTATTGGAGTTTGTTACACACGGGAACTTGGAAGGACAACTGGCACTAACCTGTTAACCACGTTTGTATCATCGACCTCTCGTAGTCGATCAAGCAACGCGATTACCCATGTTCCACTTGCCGATGGTTCCTTGGTCCACGTGGCATATTGTGATATATCTTTTTTTCTGTTATGTAGCCCACTCTGGCAACATGGCTTACCAATTTTTCTATTTATTATTTTCTTTAATTTTCACTTTCACCAAGTTTACTTTACTTTTTTTTATTTTATTTGTCCAACATTCACTTGTATAAGCTTTCCGTATCGCACTGTACATCGCGCAAGTTGTCTTTTTCGCGCTCCTTCCGCCATCTGTCTTCTGGCACTAAAATCAGCTACAATTCATTTTTTTTCATTTTACCACCATGGCTGCATGTTTGCACATCCGTGTGCCCAGAAGTGTTTCGTGTTATGTGTATTTCCCGTCTGTATAGAAACACGAGCTTTTCCAAACTGAGCTTTTCCATTATATTGTTATTATTTCAGTTTATAATATGCAGTGTCATTCTTCTCTATGTCAGACTATTACCAAAGGAAAAGATGGGAGTGGAAACATGAAGTGAGGTATCTCCGACCAGTCAGTCAACAGGTTTGCAGTTTTTACCTTACTAATTGTTTATTTAAAAACTTCCATGGGTCAAAAATCACCAACAATTTTTGTTCTTCTTAAATTATGATAAACGTACTTTCAGAGGGTCTTGCTGAGTATTTGCACTAGACATTGTCATTTGCGTGATCACATGTTTCGAATGAATACTGTGCAGTTCAGGGATGGTTTTCCTGAATTTCCGAGAGCTTTAAACATTAGTTGAGCTTTCGTTCGCATTTAGGTATCCGATTTTAAAGTGTAAAAAATTATGCTATGAAAGGTTGTATTAAGGTACAAGCTTTGCCGACAAAATGAAAGAAAACATATATAGTTAAAGAAAATCACAAACAACAACAAATAAGTAGCTTCTCAGAAAGCAGAAGTAGCAAAACTCGAACAAACTGGAACAGAAACCTCCGTCCACGTGGAAAACGTTTGTTGCAAAACGGGTCGCAGCGATTCACTTAGCGACAAACAATCATGGAAACATGTTAGGTCGGAAGATAATCCGGCAGACTGCGGATAATCCGGCAGGAGTGACCGCAAAAAAAAAAATGAAGTCATTGGACAGTTGGTGGAACGGACCAATTTCATGATAAATAAAACCATATAAAGGGCAGCAAATTTCCGAGATATCAGTCATTCAATTCACTTCTTCAAATACTAACTACCCAGTCAGTAATTGATTGGTTAATAAATAAACACTCATCTCTCACTTAACTCGTCCGTATAACAGTCTACATATTAAGATGGCGGACCAAACATCGAGGACTAATACGGCAAGACGAATGGAATCACGCATTATTACGTTTAGTTCGAACCGTCCAGCAAGTGGCATTCGCAGAAGAGGATTCATCACTAACCAAAAAGAAGCCTCTTAATAATCATAGCAAGCTTTATTCACTCAATCCCTTCTTGGACAAAAACAACGTAATTTGGGTAGGAGGTAGACTGGAAAACTAAAAGCTCCCGTATGAAGAACGACATCCTTTTATAATCCCATACAAAGGACATTTTACCGATTTGGTCCTGGATTGGGGCCATCGCCAAACGTTGAATGGGGGTAATTCTTTGACTTTGGCATATACTAGAAAATGGTTCTGGATCATCAGAGGGGTTCAAGCAGTTAAACGACACACGCACCATTGCATCCGATGCCATTGATTCAAGGTTAAAGCCTCGGAACAGCTCATGAGAAATTTGCCTGCTCTCCAAGTCACTGTAGCTCGACCATTGTCATACACTCAAGTGGATTATGCAGGACCTATTAGCATACGAATGAGCAGAGGCCGTGGAAATAAATCACTTTAGGATTTTAGGCGATTTACTACGAGACAACGTCGCTTATATATACAGCGATAATGGAACTAACTTTGTAGGAGCTAGCAAACTAATGCAGCTCATAACTTGGCACTTTATTCCTCCTTCAGCACCACACTTCGGGGGACTGTCGGAAGCAGGAGTAAAGTCTATAAAAACTCATCTTAAAAAATGTTTAAGCGATACGAAGTTAACATTCGAGGAACATAACTTTACTAAACCAGATCGAAGCGTGATTAAACTCCAGGCCACTGTGTCCACTAACTGAGGATCCAGAATTTCTAGAGGTGTTTACAGCGGGGCATTTCTTAATTAGAAATGCACTGACAGCTCCTCCAGAAAAATAACATCCAGAAGCACCGAAAAATTTCTCATGAGAACGTGCAGAACATGCGGTCGCACATTTAGAAAAAGTGGATGACGGATTACTTAACAGCGGCCTAAATAGCGAACGGAATCAATACCCATCGACAAAGGGGACATTGTCCTACAACGAGATGAGTAGATGGACTAGCGGCAGATATAATCATCAAAACTATTTGTTGGAAACCGGATAGATAAGTGGGAAGCTTCAAGTAAACGATGGGATACAAAGCATGGCTTAATGATTTATTGCGAGGTATGAACATTTGAAAAGATAAAGTGGGTTTGTATCAATAATGTATCTCGCAACAAGGCAATAATTCTTAATCATAATTATTTATGCGGTACAGCACACGCACTTCACATAACCAGCATCATCTGATTATGTCATATAATATCGAAGCATAATGTATTGCTGCATTTTTTGAGGAGGAGACGCACAGACCTACCCAAACCTAAATTCTAAAATATGACAAAAGTCAAAAAAAAGCTTTTCGATACGTACACCCCCACCCACCCAGTTGTATATATAGTTTACTTGTGGGTTTCCTCAACATTTTATTTATTACTTCCCCAAATGATGTGAATATCGAGAACAGAAATCATGTTACGAAAGGCAAGTGTACGTATATGTCCATATTCGTATATGTAGACTGAAAATTGCTGATTACATCTAGTTTTAAAAATTATCTAACCCAAAGTTGGTACAAAAGGGTAAACATACACATTGTTGCTGGAAAATCACTATATTAAACTTGTTTTCCTGTTTCCTTATGCTCGGTGCGCTCTAAATTTCCGATTCGATGTGTACATTATGCTTATACTACATGTACACGAGTATATAGTCAAACATGGAAATGAAACGATTTGTGTTTAGTATATAGTCAATGTTTGGATGTTCGAAACGAGCGGGAGTGGAAAAAAATTTGATTTTAATTTGTAATACTGCGAACCCATCTCCAATCCACCGAAGCTGGATATTTTTTGAGATTATTTCGAAATATGAATATTCATGTATGGTGTATCGGTGTGCTGAATACATGAAATGTTCAAAATAATTGGTATTTGGAAATGGTTTGTTGGATATGTTGAATATTCGTGTGAGGTAATGTGTAAATTTTATATTAAAGTTGGAAAAGCTAACGAATGTTTGGTATCCAGATTGGGTAGAAATGGGCAATCAATACCATCAAATGGTTATTCGAGTAAATAAAAGCTTTAATTTTTTAAGGTTCCCACAAAAGCATAAAAATTCGATGCGAATAAAAAAGTATCTCAGTTCTAAACTGGGCCCCTATTTCTGAATACGAATTCGTACAATAATTGTACGAATACGTGTAATTGGAATTTTTGAATACGAAAACGTATAATTTCTTCTAAACGTATAATACGAATTCGAGTGCTATGATACGATGAAAAATTTCCCTTATTGCGCAATACGAATTCGTACAGTTTTTATACGATCATGACCGACTATATGTTTGTTGTGTATTTAGTTATCGAAAGGAAGCAAAATAAAAATTATTAAATTGAAATATATAAGTAATTTATTATTAATACTATTAATATGAATTATTTTGTGATATCATTTCGAAGGGCCATTTAAAATGATAAATAGAAACGCAATATAAGATAAGAATGGGTACTCTCACCAATGCTGTTCCTGATCTTAATGGATAATGTAATGCGGATTCAATTGCCATCACGTATCCTAGTAGCATACAATGGAGATTAACAGGTAAATTCAATGATCTGGGATATGCATATGACATATATGCCTGCTCAGTAAATACTAAATACTCAGTAAAGACTCAACACAAATATAACCACACCAATGTACATCAACAATGTACAAATTGATGTTAACAAATTTGAATACCATGGCTATACAAAGGTAGAAAGAAACTCAGAGAGATAGATATAGAAACTGAAATAAAGAGGTGAAAGTGAAAATGGATTGGCCATACACTGAGGAAATCACCAAGTGATTAAGGAGGATATCATTGGACTGGAACTCACAAAGAAAAAGGAAAGTTAACAACTTGGTTGATCATGGAAGATATGAAAAATGTAGTTCCTCTCACAGTAAGATGGCCCTGCTTATATAGTATACACTTTATGCTACTAAAATAGGAGATACAGAATAAAATGGAGACATTATGGAGACGGCTAAACAATACAAGCTATCGCTTGCATTTATGGAGAAGCACCCCGCTTTAACTAGAGGTTATAACACAACAGCGGTTTTTACCAGTTAGAAATTCAGACCTCTGGAAGAGAGTATGGTTTGATTTCAAATTCCATATTGAAAAAAGACAAATTAAATAAAATTATTATTGATAATATAAAATATTATTATATTAAAATATGTATATTATTATTTTTAATATAAAAACGTAAAAAACATTTAGTTTCGGTAAAAAAATTAATCCCGCCGTGATTAATTTTTTTACCGAAACTAAATGTCAAAAAGTGACATTTATCACAAATACACTCCGTTATTTTAAAGGAAATTTCAAAAAAATAAATTTCCCTATCCCTACACTGCAAAAATTAAAAACTATTGTACGTTCGTATACAAAAATACCATTTCATTTTCGTATCGAATAGAATTTTCGTATCGAATGAAGATTCGTATCGTATACAGAAATAGGGCCCCTGGGGCCCTATTTCTGTACACGAATACGTACAAAATCTGAACGAATTCGTGTGATTCGTATTTTCGTATACGAATACGTCCAGTTCCTATACGAATTCGAGTAAACATGATACGTTTCAAAATTTCCCCTATCGGGCTACACGAATTCGAGTAGCTTTTGTTCGTTCATGAACGAATATATGTTCGATGACATTTTAGTTAACGACACCACATATTAAACAACAAAAATTGCAATGTAAGTAAAATTTGTTTTTATATTTTTATGAAAATCATATTATGTATTGCTTTATGCTTAAGAATATTTGTCATATTTTTTTTTTTTTTAAAGAATTATTGTTACATTCATATATTAATTTACACGTTCAATAAACGTATTTATGTTTAATTATTATTGTGTATGTATAATTACTACTGTTACAATGTAAAATAATGTAAAAATTACTACTGTTAAACAGTTTGAATTGTTAGTGTCTTTTATGGAGGAACATCCCGCATTAGCCAAAGGGTATAATGCGACCGCCGATGCCCGCAGTTCATCCAAAACACTATGGAATGAAATTAGCAATCGGCTAAACTCTCATGGACCGCCAATTCGAAGTCCGGACCCCTGGAAAAAAGTGTGGTCGGACTTCAAATTTAATATAAAAAAGAGGTTGAAATTAAATAAAATAAGCTTGTCTGAGACGGGGGAGGCAAATCCAAAATCTTTACGTTTTCGCCTTTAGAAGAAGCTGTCATAAGACTAATAGATTTGAATAGAGCCATTGAAGGAACCGCTGGTACTCGTGAACTTGGTGACAGCAACTTGGATCTGCCAAATATTAACATCGATTCACCTCCAACTTCACCAATAGGCAATAACGATCAAATTGAAAACACCGATGTTAGCAATATAGAGGCACGAACTCCCAGAACCGGAAGAAAATCTAGGGACAGTTTATTAGAGGCACAAATCAAAATACAACAGGCGTTTCATGAAAATATTTCAAACAAGCTAGAGTCTCTTACCAATACCGTGGCTGACTCAAGCAAGTCATTAAAGCGACTAGTTCGATTAGAAGAAAAATCCATAGAATTAAGGAAACAGGAAGTTAAATTGAAACAACGGGAAATTGAATTGAAAGAAAAGGAGATTAAATTAAGAGAAATGAGCGGTTTGGATAAACAAAAATTTAAATTAGATGATCTTGAAATAAAAAGGCGCAAATTGGAAATTCAAGAATTGAATATTTGAAGAGACTACCGGTTTTTATCATTTGATGTAAATAATTAACATTTTTCATTTAGAAGTAACACGGAACCAAAATTGTGATTGAAATCTGCGATATAGTAATAAGGAAAACTTAATTTAGTGAATAGCAATATATTTTATAAATAATTTTATTTTGAAATTGAAGTCTGATATGAAATGAATTTAAATAAAAGTTTATGTTATTGAATTTAAAATGTTCTGCCGTGTTCTTCTTGCTGCAATATTATCCGGTTCATTTGATCCTTGATAATTTTCTCCATGAGAATCTTCATCTACTGTTGTCTCGTTTTCTAAATCATTTGAAACATTATAATAGAGGCACATATTGTGGAGCATGGCGCACACGTTGGTAATTTGAGCCGCTTTTTTCGGAGTATAGTGTAATTCACGAGCACCCAGTAGACATCGGAACCGAGCTTTTAATAGGCCGATGCACCTTTCAACAATGTTTCTCGTTTTCGAATGTACACTATTAAATGAAGCTTCCCTGCTTCCTTCGGTGGTCGCTCTGAATGGAGTTATGAACCAGGGTTCTAATGGATACCCTGAGTCACCTAATAATGAAAATAATATTTTTATTTTAGTAAGAAAGTTTAAAATATTGTAACAAAATGTTTGTATTTACCAAGCAGCCAGTAATTGGAATTATCAGTGTGTCGTCGTTGTAAATGATGTTGGTAGCTACTTAAACTCCAAACTAACGAGTCATGTGAAGCTCCGCCGTATCTTGCATCAACCGCCATTATGCGCATTTTGTGGTCACATGCCTAGATTGAACGAAAATGTTAAATTAATCTATTATGGAATACAAACATATGGGTTGTAAAAACTTACAATCATTGTATTTACACTGTGCTTGCCCTTCCGATTGAAATACAGATGTTCATTATCAGTCGGGCGTACAATGTTGACATGTGTCCCGTCAACGCAGCCAATAACGCCAGGAAATCCGGTTTTACCAAAGAAATAATTTGCCGCTAATTGTTTGTCGTCATCGGATTGACGAAATGATATCCACTTGGCGCATATCCAATTCTCAATTGCGGTGAAAACTTCACTCATCGTTTCGGATACAGTGGACTGCGACATACCGATTAAAAAATCTTGCCCCACACTTTGTTGGTAACTACCCTGAGCTACAAATCTGAGCATAGCTGCAATTTTAATGACGAATTGATGTTGCCCGTGCCCGTTTCGGCAAAGCATCGTCAAGCTCTTTCAATAAATAATTCACTGCAGCTTTCGGTAATCTAAATAAACCCAAAAATCTGAAATGGGTAAATATTTGTTATTTTTATCCCCATACAGATATATATATATATATATATATATATATATATATATATATATATATATATATATATATATATATATATATATATATATATATATATATATATATATTAACTTTTACTTGTTAACACAAAAATTGTTTATCTACTTACGTTCTGTCAGGAAGTTGAAAAATATCCAATTTATCTCGAACTTGCCGATATCTAATGGCAGTCGAATTATCCCCCTCATCGCTATCACTTGATAAGTAGAAACCTATCGAATCCATTTACGATTTTCACTTTCTAAGTTAATTAAACAATTTAATTAATATTACCGAAATCATTATTTTTTTAATGAAAAATAATCGAATTTATACACATAAATTAAATGTCAAACAGTTGAGATTTATTGTGACTACTCTGTCATTTAAGGCTATTTAACGTAAAAAAAATTTCCCTGTATCTACACTACAAAAATTAAAATAAATCATACGTTCGTATACAAAGATACCAAAGTATTTACGGATCGACTAGCATTTTCGTTTCGAATGAAGATTCGTATCGTATACAGAAATAGGGCCCCTGGCCAAACAGTTTGCCTGCTAACGCATTTAGACATTCCGACATGCAGCAGAAAATATCGAAACTGGCAGATTATAAACGCAAAGTAAATCAGTCCAGCTGTGTGGATAAGAAACATAGGAACACAAAGAGCAGATCTCATCAAAATGAGAAGTATAATGCTTCTTGCCAAATATAAAATTGGAAGCTGGTAGCTTACCTGTTTTTGGTACTACAATCCGCACTAGATTATCACTAGCTGCTACATTACACATTATATCATGCCATTTGCTCTTCCGCTGAAATGTTTTTAAAAAATTTAGGTACCATCTTTGTCCAAAAAGCACATAAATCTGTCGGGCCATTTTCCAGTGTTCTTGTTGACATTCTATAGGTTCTAATTCACTATGTTCTGGTACATCTCGGCCTATTGCAAGATGTGCTGGTGTTAATCGATCGAGGTTATCAGCATGTTTGGGCAAAGAGTATGTGTAGCGGTTCAACATATTTGTTGAATAATATTTCAAACCGCTTCTTATTTATTAATGCAACTTTTTCATTAATGCCGAATTTTATTACGTCACGTTCTATCGTATAATCGAGGTAAATAAATATTCACAGTGACCGATGTTCCATCTATATTTCAGTAGAATGTTCTCGTTTCGATAGCATATTTAGTACAGTCAGTTGTTACTACTTTTGAATAGATATTTTCTCGTGTCGACATCTATTCAAAGTAGAACGCCGCCTACATTATCAAAGTAGAGCGCAACTACATTATCATTTTCTCGTGTTAGTATTTCTCGATCGTGGCACGCGTGTCCTCCCTCTTGGTTGAGTGACAAGCCAATTATTTTCGGCCATTACATTAATTATCATTGACCTGTCTGGTCATTACTTAATTACCAAATTCGGAGTGGTGTGTGTCGTGGAAATAAATAAAATAAATTAATCAAAAAATATATAAATTAAAACATTGAAAATTAAAATTGTAACCTTTTAAATAAATAATATAATAAATGATTAATATAAATGAATTAATAAATAAATAAATTATAATATTAACCTAAACATAAAGTTGCATAAGTGCTATAATGTAAAATATATTTTCAAAAATTTGGCCGATTCTTCTATAAAGCTCTCTTTGTGTGTCACAGCTGCTGTAATAAACTGTCATTGTTTGCCTGCTTATAGTGGCAATGCGTGAATATCAGTGTTGTGCCGTATTGTCTACATGACGTAGACAATTCATTGTCTACACGTGTCGACAATGTATGTCGACAATTAAAAAGGTTGTGTCGACAATGTAGACAATGTCGACAAATTGTAGACAATGTTGACAATTGATAAAATATTGCGTACCATACCGATTAATATGTTAGTTTATTATAACTATAGATAATGAAAATAGTTAAATGATTATATGGTTTAATTATTTTAAGATTTCAGGTATTACCACTCGATATCTGATGTTTAGCCACGCTTTGACACATTTTGATAAAAAAAAACTTTTGTTGTTTGATTTGGTCATTTCTCACGTGACAAAATCAAACAAAAAAAATTTAAAGCAGTCAATTAAAAATAACATAGTTTCTGGGGCTTTTCACGTTTACAGTGGATCACCATCAGAGATACTTGATACATTTCTTAATTACCATTCTTTTCTACAAACTAAAATTGTTTAGTACGGGTATCAGTTGTGTTCATTAAGGTGCGTCATAGCTTTCGAAAACAATCCTTACTTTTGTTTTACTCGAACATGCTTCAATTCTGATTAGTTCAAAATAACGTTTAAAAAGTTATTAAATGATGATTTCCAACATTTACTTTATTTTAAGGTTTAAGCTAGTTTAAATGATTTAAGCTATCGAAATTATATATTGTTGTTTAATTTAAATATGTAATTCGATTTCCATACATTTTATCAGTACTATGCCTGATATTTAGCTTTAATATCTTTTAAATGTTTTATTATACAACATGTCTAATGTAGTGGTTCGACTAGTTAAACGAATTATAATAATTAACAAATGAACTTTAGATTCTTTATAGCCTTGTGCGTATAAATCAAATAATTTAAGTAGCTGAGATCAAATTAACTAAATTGATCGATCAAATTACAATATCTCATGAGGTGTTCAAATCAAATTGATTTTATTAGTTCAAAAATAAATAATAATATTGTGCTCTAAGGGTGCCCTAGACAAATTTTTACTGTAATATTCAACTGATTTTCGAATATTGTTTTAAGAAAGCTTTTGGTTTAGATTTCACTTTGAATAAACTTTAGTTTAGTGGATCTTTTGCTTAAAGCGCAAATTTTTATTATGAGTGTCATTTTTAAGTACTAAAATTGTGCTGCTGTTTTGAGTTCAAAATTCAGTCAATTTTTCAAAAGAACTGCTTCTGCGCATTCGATCGAACATAATACTTGCTCGACACCTCTCGATTCATCGAAACCACAAAATTTCATAAATAAATACGATTATTAGATGTGAATAGGTAAATGGATGTAATAAATAGATGTGAATAAGGTAAATGATAGTACCACTCTCGGTGAACTTTCAGATTGTGATAATGTTAATGTTAATAAATTATGTTTATAACACCAATTTCAGTAATCAGCTGCAACACAAAACAAAAATCGTATTTCTTTCCTAAGAAAATAATTCGTATCGTTGGTACATTGTTTTCCGATACACAAATATGTATGTTTTTTACTTAAACACGATCTAGTTTTCGCCGACGATATGTTGCCTACAATTTTGTTGGATTGTTGCGTTTATTAAAGAAAAATTTGAAAATATAGATCTTAGCAAGCGTTTAGCGGGAAGTAAGTAGAAATATATTTATTGTTTTATGAATGACATTTGAAAAAATATATTTTTTGAGTTAAAGAACGCGATTTTTATGTTTTAGTTTTATACTGTTTTTGTACACACGAAAATTATGATTTCACTTATATAATACATGAATGTTAGAAAAAGGTAGACAGATATAATTACAAAATCTATTACAAAAGTTACACCAACAAATTGCATAAAATATATTTATTTTATATTGGGAATTTTCTTACTTAAATAAAATAATAAATAAAATAATATTATTTTTGCTAATCTGTATAGTTATAATAAGCTAACATATTTGGTATACTTCGGAACTGTTTATTAAACGTCGACATTGTCCAAGAATTATCGACATTGTCTACGAATTGTCGACATTGTCTACGAATTGTCAACATTGTCTACGAATTGTCGACATTGTCTACTAATTGACGACACCGACATGTCGACAATATCAAAATACGCGTAATCGCACAACACTGGTGAATATGAGCATTTTGGCCAGGAAATATATAACTCTGGTAAATAGTCTGCAGTACTGTGTAGCGTTACAGGGTTGACTCGGTCGAACAAATAAGTATAATTGGTATTTGTTTGTTTTATGTGACATATGCTGTGAGAGACCACAAGAGGTGCCCATAGCAGCGAGAGGAATCGAGGGTCTCGATTCAGACATTTAGCCAGTAGAGGCTAGATGGTGGGGATGAGTTGCCAAACAAAACGTCGTTCGAGATTTTCGTAGTTCACGTAAGGTGATGACGCAGCAAAATGGGAGAACGATTTGGACCATCAAAGGTGAAGGAGATTTAAAACAACTGACAATGGCAGACCACATCCAGACTCACGTTATGTTAAGTTGTGTGAAGTTTGTCCCACTGTCATTGTACTTGTAATTGTTATAGTAAATGGACTGCAGTACTCTATGCCAGCTTCAGAAAACGCTTGTGACTTCTGTAGCCGATGTCTAGGAAGATTGCTTATCACTAAATATATGTTCCTACGGACGATTTGCTTGAAATTAAGAATCCAATACATGCCTTTTTATATTTAAGCATTAGTTCCTCAAACCAAACACTTTTGGCAGTATCATACTACTTGTTACTCTTTGTTCTGGTATTCCATCGTCGGACAAAAGACATTTTTCGATAATCCAATCATATCGGTTGTTTTGTAAAAAGTTTGGATCCATCTCCCCATAAAGATTTGGTTTACAGGCTATTCACCAGCTCCAAAAGCACTTTAGCTTGCATCAGCAAATCCATTTAGTGTGACATCATTTTCCTGTACCAATTCATCGTTTTTTTTGGACCAAGTTTAAGCTTTTCCTGATTTTGAACCAATTAACGAGAACATCATGCGGCAGTTAATCGTCCCAACCAAGTCGATCAGAGATTTGGCTTGCTCCAGACAAAAATGTCCGTTTGGTGTGTAACTTGAGGTAAAGTTAATTGGGATGTGAACTCGTCTCTTTTTGAATTCCAAATCAATCCCAATACTGAGCTTTAATTATTGGTAGGGACTTCCTTCGAGCCAACTGATAGTATTTGTTCATCTTCTTTGTCATCGTTCTTTGATGATTCGATTATATAAACTTTCTTAAGTTAAACCAATATTTCTTAAGGCTTATGTTAAATATCTCGGTATTCCACCAACATGTCTATTGATTGACCTACACATCAAAGCGTGTGGCTAGGTATGTGATGCCTGACAAGTACCATAGGTTATGGTTCGTAATTCATAATCAATCGGTGGTGATACACGTTGATCTCGGATAGACTTTTCAACAATCTATCTTGCATTTTCTGAGCCCCAAATAAAATAATTCCGCTATTAACGTAGCCTCCGAGGTGAAAATGGGCCTCAGTACTGAAGATGATGTTTCCAGGATGATGGAGCCAATCAGCGAAATTATTATACGTTTATGATGATCGACTGCCTTGAGTTCTTGTGTCAACAGAACTTTTAAAGCCTTAAGACCAAAATGTTTATGCAAAATACGGTCGTCCGTAGAATGTTTAAGTCCATAGATCGACGAGGAATTGCCAAACCTGGGTTTTGGTCTCACGTCGTTCCTCCAATTTCACTATTGTTCGCCAAGAAGGTGCTTCACCACGTCCAAAAAATGTTTTAACAATTTCAATGCGTTGTTGAACCGTGTATCGTACCATTTTCAGTAGTGGCCTAGTTTTTACCTGTCAAATGTCAAACTATGACCGCTTCAAAATTTACCGCTACCCAAATAGCTATTAATTATTTTGTATGAAGAAATCTGCTGGAGCAAGTCTTGTTCACATACTTTCAGGTCTTTCTGAAGTCGATATAATCTTGTGGTCTTCAACTCAATGTATAGTAATGGTCCAGACAAATTAGTTTTGGTGAGTGATTCAGTCTCAAGAAAGATTGTACTTCGATGGTTAAAAGCTCATTTTTTGATGACGATAGAGGACAACATGGATCAAATAAATGCTAAACAGTGGTACACTGGTATTAGAGGCTATAACTTAGAGTCCATTCTGGAATTGTTTAAATCAAAATTAAATACTATTCAACCATGACAGCCAGTATGTTGTTATATACGTCAACATATTTTCTGTTCGTTAATTTAATTAAAAAATTGTAGAAGTTTTTATATTTTCAAACACGAACGAGTCGAAAAACTGTTTAAATTAAAAAGCAAAATGAAAACTTTCAAGTTGATTTTTTATTTCCAAATGATTTCCCAAGGCTATTATATAAAATATGTGTTGCTTTCTGGCTTGTGTGTTCATATATACACTTTATATATGTATATGTATAGTGGACCCAGCATAATAATGATTTTTGTTGTTGTTGGAACATAAACATATAACGAAATATTGAGATGAGTGAAAATAATTTAAAAAAGTTCAAAAAAGTTTATGTAAAGCACATAGGACTGTGCTTTAGTACGCTTTTTCTATATTTGTGCTTTCCGGTTGTTTTTTTATGTCAATATTAAACTTTTACAGTTAGGCTTTTGAAAAGCTTCGTGCTCATTATAAACTTTGTGCTTTGAGGGACGAACACATGTTTAATCTAGTATTCAATATGTACTCGTATTCTGGAAAGAGGAATCTGTTAAAGCAGTTCTATACATTTCCTCGTGTGTACGCTTCGGATCGACCAATCATTCTTCTTCTCGCATTATAGTTAAACAGACATTATTCTATAAACGAACGATTTAGTTCACTTATAACAGGTGGCAAGAATGCCATTAATCTTGACTTAAATTCACTTTACAGAACTAACTGGATAAAATAGTCGATATTAGAGCTAATCGGAAAAATCCTGAAATTAGACCAATTACTCTGAAATAAGGTGCTGGATGTACTCATTCACATCAATAATTATGACCAAAAGCAGTACCTTCCGGTACCTACAAACGTTATAGATGAAGTGAATGTATTTGTCGGTTGTAGTTTTAAACAGAAAGCTCAACTGAAAGCTGAAATAGCTATTTGAGCCTCATATCGTTCGTAGATTTCAGACTTCGAGTTCACCTATTAAATGTATGAAGATAACATCAGCTGGCAGTTAGGTTATCTTACTGATTTAAAAACAAACGTTTGTTCTGAATAACACGGAAAGGTGTATCCGTCATCTATTTGCATTTCCAAATTCCAACAACTGTTTTGAAAATCGAGTGGCTGATGCATCGCGATGCAGCTGCACTTGCATATTTGTTGTTAGTTTCAGTGTGCGAACGTGTTGCCAAAGAACCGATGATTTAAGACACGCATTAAGCTCGTCAGCTGGGGTTGCACTTGGAAGTACATGCAATGTTTGGTGGAAATCACCGGCTATAGTGCTCCTCCAAATAGTATTTTGTTGCTTCTAAAATCCTGTAACGTGCAATCAAGGACCTCTAAAGATTTTTTGTGGGCTATTGTGCATTCATCCCATACTATGATCTTACATGTTTGCAGGTTTCTTACATGTTTGCAGGTTGGCATTGCGGTTTGAGAGGTAATTTCAGTGCCAAATGCGCTGTTCTGTCACCATCCAAAAGTGTTGCTGCTATACCGGACGATGTAACGGCTAGTGCAATATTATTTTGTGATCGAACTTTAGCCAAAATTAACGAAATCAAAAACGTTTTTCCTGTTCTGCCTGGGTGCATCAATAAAGTACAATCCACCATTTTCATTATAGCAACTGCTGTCATTAAAGTGTTGTATGCCGAGAGTTGCTCCTGCTGTAAATGTGGTAGGTTTTCAGCCTTAAATAATTCTAACTCTTGTGGATTGTAATTGCTTTCTCGTTGTACATCTTGGTCAGACGCATCATCGCCTGATCGATTAGGACTAATCATACCAACTTGCGAAAGGGTCTTGTTGTTTATTTCCAAGAACTTATCTTCTAGTTGAATCAAAGAATCATTATAAATTGCGTCTGAAAATTCAATTGTTTCGTCGTTTCAGGTAATTTTCTTTCGATGCAGTATGTTTTCACTCATATTTGCTTTAAATGTATTCCAAAGTGGTTTTGGTTGGGATGAAAAGCAAGTTACCAATATGATAGCAAATAATGCTTTAATCTGGCATGGATGATTAGATATTCATGCATCTGCTAGTGTTGTTTCCCAATGCGAATCGTTTTCTAATAAATTTAGTTTTTGGCATGCCTCTCGATAAGTTGCACATATTTGACCATTAACTGTACGCGAGTTTTCGAATGAAGTTGATCCACGAACATTTATTAGAAGCATTCGTAAATAAAAGCATTCTGCATTCTGGGGATGAATAGTATAGAGCCTACCTAATGCATCAGTGGAAAATAATTTTGGCCATCCTTCAACTGCTTTTCCTTGCTTGCGGGTTGAAATTTTTTAGTTGATGAGTTCCACGTATAGTATGTTGGAATTTGAGCATACAGCAAAGTTTGAGCAAAGGAATCATTTATACATATATCAAAAACAGAAGTTAACGTTGTAGCTGGTGCCGCTGCAGCCCTTTGTTGTGCATGTACTTCTGTAAAATAAACGCGTTCTCCATTTTCGAGGTGAACAGATAAATGCACAACAGTCGGATGACGTTCATGAATTGGAAATCCTAAAATTCGCCAAACAGCTTCATTGCTGCTGAAGTGGGCGTGGTTCATTTTTTGTACAGAGAACAAATGTGTACAGAGAACAAAAAGTTTCAAAGTTTCAAACAATGTATATATATATATATATATATATATATATATATATATATATATATATATATATATATATATATATATATATATATATAAATATGGATATATATATATATATATATATATATATATATATATATATATATATATATATATATATATATATATATATATATGTATATATATTTATATATATATATATATATATATATATATATATATATATATATATATATATACATAGCCTTAACCAATGTTGACTGCATCGATTATTTTCAGGCCTTTGTTTTGCAGATCCTGAAAAATTCATCTTTTCAACAAGATGGATAGATATCTCGTAGCATGACTTGAAGTAATCGATTTTTTTATCCACGAAGGTATGTACACTGGTGGCCATATTAATTTATTAGCTAGAGCTTTGTAGTCTTTGGGTTCCGTTGTGTTTATCTTTCATATATTATTACTGAGCGCTATTACTTTGGAGCCATTTGGTTCCACTTCTTTCATATGTTTCTGGATACTTCCATGATTTTTTAATCCTAGAATATTGATCTGGGTGAAACTTGTTTCTTTTTTGCTAGGTCCGGAACTTTTGGTGCAGTAATTGCATTGACAGTTTTAATGTAATTATTCCATATGTTCAAATTTATTTATCATCTCCACAATGTTTATTATAACTGTTTGAGTATCTCCACGTTGTTTCTTATAACTGTTAGATTCACATCGCAGTGTGGTGCTCTCTGGCGGCGGAGTTCTAAGATGTGCTATACTTCTTACACCAAAGAGTTATTCTTTTATCGAGCTAATGTCTGCTCGTATTGAAAGCTCATCACTGACTGATGGAGCCTTAATATCAGTTAGCTTTCGGATTCCCAAAACTATTTCGATTTACAGTCTGTAAATATTTGTAAAAAAGGTTATTCCGGTTGATATTATTCCTCGATGTCCAATTGCACGCATTCCTGTACATAGTACTGGTTGCTGTTATGAGGCTAATGTCTCTAACGGTGTAGTATACCCATAAAAACTCTTACATTGTCATTTCATTAAGAAAATTAAATCCCATCAGCAGTGATTTAATTTCAGTCAGAGAACCAAAATATAATATTTTTCCACTCAAGTAAATGTATATGAACATACAGACCAACAACAACCGATTATTTATTTTGTGATAAATAAATCCTTAGATGACAGTTAGAAAATATCAAAAAGCATAAATTTTCGTTTTCTATGTGTATACATTTTCGTCTGACAGCTAATCCACAAGGACATAATATATTAATGTATAATGAAAATCCTTTCATTTTGTCGAATACATTTTGTGGACAACCCATTTTCTCACCATTCTTTTGCATTATATGCATCGTTGTGACTTAAGATAACACGTCTTAATTATTCTATATTTTGGTGGCATCTTTATTCCATATTCTATAATATCATATAGGATCGATACTTAGTTAACAGAAATTTCGGATTGGGCAACTGATGCAACGTTACTCTGGGACACTTATGGTTAAGACAATGAATTCGGTTTTTGTATAGTGTATGTTACGTGTTCGTATAACTTTTGTAAAGATAAATGTCTTTGATATGCAAATATCCTGTAGGTTTTGTTGACGAAGATACTAAAAATTTCTGTACACGTATAGAAACAAAAAAATGTCATGCGTCTCCTTAACAAATTGCTAACATGAGCGAACTAGACTCCTGTATACGTAAAAATGCTCCAGGCAACATTTTCTCATTATTTGATAAATATTCTCGTTATTTGATTATCAAGTATTTTCATGTTTATTTGCATAATTTAAATTGATAAATTTAATCAATAATTGATTCGATTCTAAATTAAATTTTTGGGAAATTTTCAAGTTGCTGATAAAAAAAATATTTTAAATTTCTCGATACTCGAGCACCTACAACCATTGTTAGATATTTGTTCAATATTTAATTGGTTTCCTATTTCTGTTGATCCATACAGTAGTGTTCGTGACTTTACATTCATTTTTCTAAAAAGCTTAAAAAAATTTTTGCAGTAAGCTTCGATAGCAACTGGAAAACCACATTACACGTCATTCAAAATATCAAGACATTTGAGAAATGTATATGAGCTTTATTTACACATTCGTAAATGTATGATGAAGCAAACAAAAAAAAATATAATTTCCATGTAACTGTTTGATTTTCCATTTCCTTGAACCAGAAAAACGTAACACACATTTTCCTATCAAAATAAACATAAAACGTTCGAATTCATCTAAAACGAATGTTACACTGATTGATCAAAATACAAACAGTTTTGAAGTCAGTTATCCAGCAGAAATTTTATAATAAGACAGAGCTTTTGAGCATAAAATACAATAAAATAAAATAAAAACAATCAAAGCATGTGACAATCAAATAAAAGCAATGTGCTTAAAAAAATCTGGAGGCATAAAATAAGAAACAAACATATGACAGACAGAGATAAATCTGAGTGTATTTAGTACTTTGATCATTTGAATGAATCACTAAAAATTCCAATATGTATTTTCCATGAAAATCCCCTATAATTGTTTTAAAGATCAAAGCTCAACTTTTTAAAAGCTTTAGGATTACCTTTTAAGCTTTAAATAAACTATATTTCATAATTTATAAAGATATTGTATTGTTTTGATAATTTATTTCCAATTAACCAAAGTAGTTTAAAGATCATAATTTGTACTAGACTAGTTTGTTGTTGTCAATGTGCTTTTGATAGTTGTTGTTGTCAAGCCAATAATTTCCTAAATGATTATTAGACACACATTACAACTGCCAGATTTTTGTGTATTTGTAATGTTGCCATGAAAGATAAAATTTATTTGACAAAAAGCTCACCAAAGCTCATGTAAATGTGACAACCATATATATTCTGAACTGGCTTGATTTCGATTATTAACACAGTTTATTCAATCGCGAATATCTTTAGTCATGAAATTTTAAAATTAAAGCTTAACATTAAAGCTTTTAAACAAGTTTATTTCAAATTGTGTAATGCGACCATGAACAACAACAACTAATTGACAAAAAGCTTATCACAGCTCATATAAATTGGACAAATTAAATTTAAAACTTAAAGCTTAACATTAAAGCTTTTAAACAAGTTTGTTTCAAATTGTCCATAAACAAGACCAACTGTTTGACAAAAAACTCATCACAGCTCATATAAGTTGGACAAATAAATTTTTAAACTTAAAGCTTAGCATTAAAGCTTTTATGCAAGTATATTTCAAACCATATAAAAGTTGTTTTTTGACTTTTTATTTCAAACAACCTGCTTTAAAGGTCATATTTTGCACTAGAATCTTTGTTGTTGTCAAATCATTAATTTGTTAATAGATTATTATGTAAACATTGAATCGGAAAGATTTTTTGTGTTCAAGTTAAGTTGACACCAAGAATAAATACTTTTTGACAAAAAGCTTATCAAAGATAAATTGTTCAACCATATCAAATATTAACAGATAATAACTGTGAATTTATTAAGTCATGAAATTTTATACTTAAAGCTTAACATTCAAGCTTTTAAGCAAGTATATTTAAAATCCCATAGAAACAGTCCTGTTATAGCCATTTATTTCAAATCAACCGCATGACACTACTTTAAAGGTCATATTTTGCATTAGAATAGGTTGTTGTTGTCAATGTGGTTAATTGTTGTTATTGTTGTTGTCAAATAAATAATTTGCCTGTCTATTATTAAATACTCATTAGAGCGGGAAGATTTTTTGACATTTTGTTATGTTGACACGAACAATAAAAACTGTTTGACGAAAAGCTCACCACAGCTCATGTCAATTGGTCAAATGAAATGTTAAACATAAAGCTTAACATTAAAGCTTCCAAGCAAGTTTATTTCAAAACATATTAAGTATTTCTGTTTTCATAATTTACTTCAAATCGAACACAATATTGCTTTGAAGATCATATTTGCAAAAGAATGGTTTGTTGTTGTCACTGTGGAGAATAGTTTTGTTGTCAAATCATAAATTTCCTAATAGATGTAATATATTATTAGTTGCACAATAAATATGTCATAATTTTATGTTTTTAATATGATTTCATGAAAAGTTTACACTGCATTATAATAAGCTCGCCAAAGCTTTTATTAGTTGTTCAACCATATAGTAATTATTAAAATGACCTGATATTGAATATTAACAGACCATTAAATCGTGAATGTATACGATTGAAATATATATGCGTATTGTTATATGAAATCTGGTTGGATCGCTGGGCTGACGACCCGCATCCGTAAAAACCAATTACAGTTAAAAATGTCAACAAAACTAAAAAAATCGGATACCGCCTAAATAACAATGACCCCCCGCTTAAGTACCCGGATACGAGAATGAGGATCAGCACGTGGAACGTGCAGTCACTAAGAAAACCTGGCGCGTTGGACGGCCTCATCACATGCATGAAAGAGTATCGGCTGGAACTCGTAGCGCTCCAAGAAACTCGATGGCCTAAAAGTGGAGTCCATGTGTCCCAAGGCTATACGTTGCTACACAGTGGAGATGACCTCGGAAATCTTGGAGTTGGCTTTCTCATTGGGCCGCAGGTAAAAAAGGCTGTCTTGGACTTCCAGGCAGTCGATAATCGAATGTGTAAGCTTCGCTTGCACATGAAATTAGCCAACCTGTCAATTGTTTGTGTACATGCGCCCACTGAGGTAAGCCAACCCCAAGATAAAGACTCATTTTACAATAATTTGGATAATCTGATGGGCTCTATACCTGAGCACGATATCAGATTGGTGATTGGTGACTTTAATGCTAGAGCTGGCAGAAATCAGACCGACTTATGTAATAACATAGGTCCGTACTCCCGACACGAAACTGCGACCGAAAATGGAGAAAGAATGATGTACTTTGCGATCGCACATGATCTCCAAGTGGCAAGTACATTCTTTCCCCACAAAAACATCCATTTGGAAACCTGGACACATCCACGTAAAACATCCCGAAGCCAAATTGACCATGTGTTGATTTCAAAAGCCCGGGCTCGGGTTGTTCAAGACGTGAGATCGTATCGGTCGTCAACAAAATTCGTAGGCAGTGACCATTTTATGGTTGCTGCAAAGCTACGATGGAAATTTTCGTACAAGTCAAGGAGGACAGGAGAATATAAAACGCGATTCTCCTGTGAAGGTCTGATAAATGAAGAAACGCAACGAAAATACCAAGATCTTGTCAGCAATAACATCTTACGATCCAATTACCAATCTGATGATGTGAACAGTGTCTGGGAAGTATTGAAAACCTCGGTTGTCGATGCCGCCCAGCACACTCTCGGTATAGTGAAAACTAAGCCCAAAAATGATTGGTTTGATGAAGAGTGTCGTCTTGCTGTTGAGCAACGCAATATAGCCCACAATGAAGTGCAGACTCGGTTTACAATTGCAAGGAAAAACAAGGCAGTTCTTGCTAGGAGGACAGCTAAACGCATTTGTAGACAGAAGAAGCGCGAATGGTGGAAGGCCAAGGTCTTAAGAGTACAACAACTCAGCAATGAGCACAATTCGCGTGGTTTCTTTAAAGGAATCACCGAATTACACCATACCTTAAGATCTCGGTCAACTGCCATTCGGGACCAGGATGGAAACCTCTGTGTTAACGTCGATGCGGTACTCGATACATGGCGTGAACATTTTTCTGATCTACTTAATGTTCCACATGTATCACAAGCTGTATTTGAATACCCTCAAATACAGACCGCGGAGATGTTTATTGAGGATCCATCCTATGAGGAATTCACAATGGCCATGCAGAGATTAAAGAAAAATCGTTCACCAGGGGTTGATTGCATTAATTCAGAGCTCTTGATATTCGGAGGGCTAACTTTGTGGAACTGTCTTTTCGACCTTATTCGATTGGTATGGCGAAATGAAGTTATGCCTGACGAATGGAAAGTGGCCGCGTTATGCCCAATTTTCAAAAAGGGTGATCGCATGAAATGCGAGAATTATCGCGGTATAGCTCTCCTTTGCACAGCATATAAGTTACTGTCTTACATCATCTTGGGAAGAATTACTCCTTTAGCGGAGGAAATTGTCGGTGACTACCAAGGAGGATTTCGTCCAAATCGGTCAGTCACTGATCAAGTTTTTTCGCTACGGATGATTCTTTCCAAGTACTACGAAACATCTCGCGATGTACACCAGGTGTTCCTAGATTTCAAGCAAGCCTATGACTCGATCAATCGAGAGAGGCTATGGTATGCGCTTGAATATTTAGGAATACCACAAAAATATGTACATCTGTGTAAAATGACAGTAACGCAGTCACAATGCTGTGTTAAAGTTGAGAACAGGCTATCGAGAATTTTTGCAATCAATTCCGGTGTTCGACAAGGAGATGCGCTGTCCCCGATACTTTTTAATCTCATGTTGGAATACATCCTTCGTAAAAGTGCAACACCTCAGGACAATATCTTATTCCGACAATCCAATCAACTTCTTGCGTATGCAGATGATATCTGTGTGATTGGATTAAATGGCAACGGAGTGAAAGAGATACTTGATCCACTGGAACAGTTTTCAGCTTCCGTTGGTCTCAAAATCAATGAGTCCAAAACCAAATATCTGATCTCTGGTTTTCGAGGCCAAGACGCAAGTGATTTCAGTAGTGGAAACCACACGTTTGAAGGAGTGATGAGATTCAAGTATCTTGGATCTCTCATTACTCACGATAATAGTGTGGGAGAGGATATCAAGGTTCGGCTTGCCGCTGGCAATCGGGCTTTGTATCCTCTACGTCCACTGCTGAAATCAAAATATCTTGCAAATACGGATAAGCTGAAGCTGTACAGAGTGTTGATCAGACCCGTTGTCATGTATGGATGTGAGAGTTGGACCTTGACGGATGAATACGAAAGATGGCTTCTAACATTCGAGAGAAGAATCATGCGTGTGATATATGGCCCAAAACGCGACGTTGATGGCACATACCGAGTTCTTTTCAATCACGAGATCAGGAATTTAATGCAAATTCCTGATATCGTGCGTGAAATCAAAGGACAGCGAATACGCTGGCTCGGTCACGTTCTGCGTGCTGATCCGAAACGAATGATACAGCGATCTTTGAAGGGAGAACCGCCTTTCGGTAGGCGAAGAGGTCGCTGTCGGCGACGATGGCTCCACGGCGTAGAGAGCGATCTGGCATCTTCTGGTTGCTTGCAACAGTATGAAGAGCTGGCTCGTGATCGAAACTGTTGGAGCCAGATTGTTGACACGGTACGGGCCAATAATGGCCTGTAAAAACCGAAAAAAAAAAAAAAAAATTGTTATATGATTGAAATATAAACAAAAAGCTTAATATTAAAGTTTTTAAGCATGTATATTTCAAATATTATAAAAGTAGTTCTGATTTGGACAATTATTTCAAATTAACCACAATATTTCTTTAAAGATTATATTTTGCATAAAGCCAGTTTGTTGTTGTCAATGTGACTGATTGTTGTTGTTGTCATACAATTAATTTGCTTATAGATCATAATATACCCATTAGATTTGGATTTTTTTATGTTTTAGTTATGTTGACACGAAGAATAAAAAATATTTGTCGAAAAAGCTCATCAAAGCTCATGTTAATTGGGTATATAAATTCTTAAAATTAATGCTTATCATTAAAGCTTTTAAGTAAGTACATTTCAAAACCCATAGAAGTAGCTCTGTTTTCATCATTTATATCAAATCAACCACAATACTGCTTCAAAGGTCATATTTTGCACTAGAGTAGTTTGTTTTTGTCAATGTGGTTGATTGTTGTTGTTGTCAAATCATTAATTTGTTAATAGAATATTGTTACACACTCAAACAGGACGATTTTATGTGTTTTTATAATGTACATACGAAGAATAAAAACGGATTGAAGAAAAGCTCACCAAAGCTCATATAAATTCAACAACCAAAGAAATTGAAGAACTGGCTTGGTAACGAATATTAAAAGATAGTTAAATCGTGAATATTTTTAGTTATGCAATTTAAACTTAAAGCTTAACATTAAAGCTTCTAAACAAGGGTATTTGAAATCCTATTACAGTAGTACTGTTATGACTATTTATTTCAAATCAACAACAATCATATTAGTTAGTATCATATTTTGCTCTAGAATAGGTTGTTGTCAATCAGCCCCTTTAACTTTATTGTTGTCGTTGTCAAATCATTCATTTGTTAATTGACTTGTTTTTACACCTTATATCGCGAATGTTTCTAGCGTTTTTGTTATGTGGCCACGAATAATTAAAAAATTTAACAAAAAGCTCATGTAAATTGGATAATTGAAATTTTCAACTTAATACAAAAGCTTTTTAGCCATTTTGTTGGAAATTTTCTGTTTTGGCTATTTATTTCAAATCAACAGCAACACTTAAGATCATATTATTTTGTACAATTTTATTTTTGTTGTTTTCAATGAAGATCAATGTTGTTGTCAAATCATGAATTTGCTACTCGATAATTATAACCACATTCAATCGAAAAGATTTTTTGTGTTTATATTATGTTAGCATAAAGAATAAAAACTGTCTGACAAAAAGCTTATCAAAGCTCATGCAAATTGAACAACCATAGAAGTTGATGATTGAGTCTGATATCGATTTACAGATAATTCAATCGTGTCATAAAATTAAAGCTTGACATTAGAGCTTTAAAACAAGTTTGTTTCAAATTGTGTAATGCGACCTTGAACAACAACAACTTTTGACAAAAGCTCATCACAGCTCAAATAAGTTGGAAAAATTATATTTTAAACTTACAGCTTAGCATAAAGCTTTGACGCAAGTATATTTCAAATCATATAAAAGTTGTTTTGTTTTGACTATTTAATTAAATCAATCGCACTGCACTGCTTTAAGGTCATATTTTGCATTAGAATGGTTTGTTGTTGTCAATGTGGTTAATTGTTGTTATTGTTGTTGTCAAATAAATAATTTGCCTGTATATTATTAAATACTCATTAAGACGGGAAGATTTTTTGACACTTTGTTATGTTGACAGGAAGAATAAAAACTGTTTGACGAAAAGCTCACCACAGCTCATGTCATTTAGTCAAATGAAATTTTAAACATAAAGCTTAACATTAAAGCTTCTAAGCAAGTTTATTCCAAAACATATACAATTCTTCAAATCGAACACAATATTGCTTTGAAGATCATGCGTTACAATAAGCTCTCCAAAGCTGATATAAATTGTTCAACCATTTAGTAATAATTAAACTGGCCTGATATCGAATATTAACAGACATGTCATGAGAAAAATCATGAATATTTCTACTAATGAAATTTATACATAAAGCTTAATATTAAAACTTTAAAGCAAGTATATTTCAAATCTTTTAAAAGTACATAGTTCTTTTTTGGACATTTATTTCAAATTAACCAAAATATTACTTTAAAGATCATATTTTGCGTAAGACCAGTTTGTTGTTGTCAATGTGGTTGATTGTTGTTGTTGTCATATAATTAATAAGCTAATAGATCATAATATAGAAAGTATAAAAAATGTTTGACGAAAAAGCTCACCAAAGCTCATGTTAATTGGGTATATTAATTCTTAAAATAATTGCTTATCATTAAAGCTTTTAAGTAAGTACATTTTAAAACCCATAGACGTAGTTCGGTTTTCATCATGTATTTCAAATCAATCACAATACTGCTTCAAAGGTCATAATTTTGCACTAGAATAGTTTGTTGTTGTCAATGTGGTTGATTGTTGTTGTTGTCAAATCATTAATTTGTTAATTGAATATTGTTACACACTCAAACAGAATGATTTTGTGTGTTTTTATAATGTACATACGAAGAATAAAAACGGATTGAAGAAAAGCTCACCAAAGCTCATATAAATTCAACAACCAAAGAAATTGAAAACTGGTTTGGTAACGAATATTTAAAGATGGTTAAATCGTGAATATTTTTTGTTATGAAATTTAAACTTAAAGCTTAACATTAAAGCTTTTAAGCACGTTCATTTCAAACAATCGTATACCACATTTAACCGAAATGCATTAAAACCTTTTCAAATTATTGGTTTGTATGTAATGGCACCAATCGGAAGCTTTATTCAGCAAATGCATTCTGACAGACTGTTAAGTGACACTTTCAAATTTAACAGAAATTAATGTAACAATTAATATTTAATAATTATTTAAATTTTTAACGAACTTTGGACTTTTAATGGATAAATTATATATAGTAGATATCCATGTGTTTGTATTAAAAATTTCATTAAATTTTTAATTAAAAAAAAATTATTAATATATAATAATTTATTTATACAAATAATTTATACATGTTGTTAAAAACGAATATTAAAAACAAATTATTATTATTTTGTTAAAAACCCACAGCAACAACGAGAACAAATTTTAATTAATTTAAAAAAAAATATGCGAATATGTACACATCAACACAACAACGAACCAGCAAAAAATTCAAATAAATGTTTTTAATGAGATAATTATTGTTTTATGAGTAATAATTTAATTAATTACGCGACTATTTTATTTATGGATTGTAAATTTTAACTGTACACATACATGGATGGGAGAATTATGTTTAATAATTGTTTAACGTTGGACAAGCAAGCAAATAGAACCAAACACAAATCGGGTCCACCAAAAAGTCTACGGATAATAAATCGATTCGAAAGTGTAGAATTTTATATGTAGATGTGGCTATAAGAATTGTATAGTTAACTCTAAGACAATAGGTTTGATAACCATCGAACACCTTTAGAATTTTTAAAGATAAACCAAATATATTGGGTAGTTGGAGCAATGAGCCTCCAAGGTACTTATTTATAACTTATTTAAAAGGTGTCCCAAACGTATATAAACACTATGCTAATATTGTCAATAAATGTCGTATCAAGGTAAAACGTGGACCAAGATATTATATTTGTGCCATAATAAAACCGGTTTGAGTACCGCCCAGGTGGCGCAGTGGTTAAAGCTGCGGCAGTTGGAGCGGGAGGTGCCAGATTCGAATTACGATTCGGGGCAAGATGGAAATTGGTTTTTCACCTTCGATCGTTTGGGCGGTGCGATCAGTGTGAAAAATGAACATATATCTGGATCCCCTGTCGTGATTAGAATCCATGGGCCTATCCATCTTCCATTTCAGTACTATAGGCTGTCATGGAGCTATGCAATGCGCAGATGGTACTACGAAAAAACTCAGACCTATAGCCGTACATATAGTGGTATCACAACGGACCGGTCCCGGTCTAAGTGTGCGATAGCAACCACAACAATCTAACCTAACCTAGCCGGTTTGATTCAGGTGGAAATTATTATTGGCCTTTGAACTTAAACTACCAATTACCAGTGACATAGTGAGTATACTCATGATTCGATTCGGGTTGTTGTTGGGATTCTCCTCTTGGATCTCGTTATCCTGGTATGGTTTGGATTTAAACCTTTCATCGATTCGTTGGTGAGAGATAGACTCTTACTAGTCCAACTGAACCATTTTGTATTACGCTTGCCAGAGGCCATTTTATTGGTGAAAGCTGTACATCCCTAAATATCACCAACTCTCCTTCGTTAATGTTGGATTGTTCTGCTTTATGACCCAAGTGGTTTGTTTTTGGAATTTTGATAGGTATATTCAGACCACCATTGTTTCCAAAATTGTTGTGTGATTTTGGATATGAGTGGCTTTGGTGTAGCTTTTATTGGCTTTCCTATTAAGAAATGGCCTGGTGTGAGCACTGTATCATCATCTATATCATTTGATATTAAGGCTAGCGGTCTGGAACTAAAACAATCCTTAATTTTATACAGGGTGGTTATGAGCTCCTCGAAAATTAATAACTTGTCGACAAGAATTCTTCGAAGGTGGTATTTTGTAAGCTTCACTCCTGCTTGCCATAACTCTCCAAAGAGAGAGCTTCCCGGAAGAATAAAGTACCGTTCCACTTTCCCTAAGCTTACCGGTTGCTTTTTTTAGCGGTTTTTGCGCTAGTTGCTTGTTGGCTCCCTCGAAATTTGTTCCACAATCACTGTGCAGCTTTAAATTGATTGGTTCCGCGTAATCTACCCGGCTGTTTGTAAATGGTGCTACTAAAATCGACCTGAAATAACCCACTTTAAGCGAAATTATTTTCAGCAATGTCTTTTTTTTAGTCAACTCGAATTAGTAAATCAATTGGACCTGAAGTGTTGAAAGTTGAGTCTGCCACGAGGGTTTGGTTTAACAGGGTATCATCTAATTCAATCAAATTGTTTTCAGCCAGTGGTTTTGTGCATTAGCGTATAGCTATAGAATGTAGATGGAAATCGGGGGCTAATTTGAATCCCTATTTAGTTGTGAGTCATTTCATTTGATATTGAAATGCCCAAGATTAGTGTGGGCACTCTTCCTTTTGGTTAGTTTAGTAATTAAGCTGCCTTTTCATTAATAAACGTACGTAGTGTGCGACCTTAAGTCAATTAATGCTCTCAGCAGATTGGATTCTGCTTGATTATTTTAAATTTTTAATAGAGCTATATTCGCCTTGATCCTTCCGAGAAGCAGAGTTTGGTGCTGCGTCCCCAGAATGTGCACATCTTGTGTTTTCTACTGCATTGGTAGTTTTCATGGTTGGATAGAAAACATTTTCTGAATAACTTGTGCAACATTATTATTTGATTCCTTTCTGTAACACTTGGGAACTTTGAAGGGTGTGGCTTTTCTGCCAATATACGCAAATGCTAGTTGTTGTAATGAATTAGCTTTGTCTTTGCACTGATTGCACTGCTTGTTATTTTATTTCATGTACCTGCTTTATGATCGGAAGCTTCTAGGGATTGAAATCTGCCTTCTAAGAACATTAAAAACTCTGGAATTTTTTTCGTATATTCTCCTAGCATCAATTTCTAATTTTTTGCCTATCATAAAAGTGATGATTGTTGGAGATTACGAATTGATGTTGCTGATTTAACATGTAAAGTTGGTATATTCCATGACGTGGTTAGGTAGTTTGTAATTAATAACTTCTTCTTATTGGACCTGTTACACAATATCCCTCAGGCGTTTTCATAGTTCTCTCCTGTTGATCCTAGATGATTGGTGAGTTTCGCTGCTGGTTCATTTTACATAATTTCGTAAAATTCTTCTTTAAAATATTTGGAATAATGCTTCAGCTTCTTCTGTTATTTCCCCTCAGATTTCCTCGTGCAGTTCTGTCATTTTTTCCATCACCTTCTCCATATACTTGGGTGCTTGTTGTAACGATTGGGTGGGTTTGTTGTTCACCACCAATATTTTTTCAAACTCTATAACTTTATAGAGCACTCGTGCCTTGATGCTTTCCCAACTTTCTTAGGTTTTCTGAGTTGACCTTACAGTTTTACTCTCACTGTTATGGCTCCTGACGCGTAGATTGGCTGATGCTGTTTTTGGGCGTATTGAAAGTTTGTCCTAACTTTCCTAACCCAAGAACAAAAACCTTTATATTGAGAATGTAGTAGTGATAAACCAAAACGTGACAAAATCTTCATTTAGGCGAAATACAATTATGATTTCGTTAAAGCAATATGAATTTAAAAGTGAAACGTTAGAACATAATAAATATTCATAAGATGCGCGCTATGGTTCATTTTTCATCAAAAATATACACTTTATAATAAATATTACTAAAAACAATATATCCAGAAGATAATATGAACACCGATATTGGAATGAAAATTTTGTATTCCTCTAGGATAACAAAATAAAAGTAGGAACTACCTAGGATTAAATGTTTTTGGGTGACAATTTACTTAGAAATCAAAGATTTTTATGAATTTTCTTTGAATAAAACAAAAAGGTTCTCACACCTGGAATGGCAATTTTCTAACCAGGTCTGGCCTGAACTTTGCAATACAAACCGGTTCTTTGACAAATTAAGGTGACAAAGTGGTTAGTATTGAATGTTTTTGGGTGACAACTTACTTAGAAATCAATGATTTTCATCAATTTTCTTTGAATAAAAGAAAAAGGTTACCACACCTGGAATAGCAATTTTCTAATCAGGTCTGGCCTGAACTTTTCAATACATAATAGTTCTTTGAAAAATCTAGGTGACAAATTGGTTAGTATGGAATGTTTTTGGGTGACAATTTACTTAAAAATCAAAGATTTTTATGAATTTTCTTTGAATAAAAGAAAAAGGTTACCACACCTGGAATGGCAATTTTCCAACCAAGTCTAGCCTAAACTTTTCAATACAAAACGGTTTTTGAAAAATCTAGGTGACAAAGTGGTTAGTATGGAATGTTTTTGGGTGACAATTAACCTAGAAATCAAAGATTTTCATGAATTTTCTTTGAATTAAAGAAAAAAGTTACCACACCTGGAATGACAATTTTCTAACCAGGATAGGGATTAGGCGCAATATTTAGTTATAATAAAAAATCAACAGAAAAAAATATTTTTAAATGATAAATTAGATGCAACCAAAACTGCTATAAAAAATATTTGAATAAGAAATCAAAACAAAAAAAATGATAAAACGAAAAATATTTTTAGCGGTACCTCAATACGTACCGATAAAATATTTAAATAAAATTAATTATATATATATAAATTTAATAATATATATAAATTTAAATCTAATAAGAAAAATAGTTTAGTTATATTAAATATGGTAAAAAATTACTTACCTATTCATTTAATTTTAAATTTAAAATAAAAGATGAAATATTTGAATTTTATATTTTGAATTTTAACGTTCGGTGGCCATTCGAAAATGACATAACTTTTACGGAAAAATATTTTTTAAATTATTATTGTTATTACAGTCGAGATTACGACTCAGCATTGTGCAAAAGGATGCCCTAATCGATATGGTGGAAGAAAATTTTCAATTTGTACAGGGTACGAGATAACATAACTTATTTATGAGTACAAATATATATTTATGATTTTATTTACTATAGGAAAACATGCGACAGCTCGCGGTGCTACAGACAAAAAAAATACATGGAATGCAATTGGAGATGCAGTGAATAGGATTGGTCCATTAGTTAAAACTGGTGAGCAGTGGCTTAAAGTATGCAATATGAATTTTATTAATAAATTGGTAAATATTTTTTACCCATATTTATATTTTAGACTTGGGTTTCCTTGAAATACAAGGTGAAAGAGAAACTAAAGTTTATCCGAAACCATCGAAACCGCAGTGGAGTGGCACCATTAACGCACGAAGATATTGGTGGCAATTGGTTGGATGATGAGGCAATAAATATTACCAATAGTGATTGGCGCATAATAAATATTTGTCATCTCGACCGATTAGACGGCCACTCCGAGCTTGAAGGGGCATTTAATTTAATAGTATGTAAAATACATTTATTTTGTAAATATATATATTCGAAAAAAATTTTAGTCAGCTCCACCAGTGAGAAATTCGCCACAGCCGTCTACATCAGCAAATATAACAAGCTCTGTGAGTATGATTATTTTAATAAAGGTGAAATATTTTGTTGTCTCTGATTCATAATATAAATTAAATTTTAGTCAGTTTCATCCATTGTTGAAAATGTACCAATGCCGTCCTCAATGTCCACGTCAGTAAACAGCGTACCAATTCGTATGAGAATATGAATAATATTTAATTTCTAAAAATAAACAGCCATTGAATAAAATGTTATAAAATCATTTAATATTAAATTAATACTTTAGGTTGATTCATCACGCTCAGTACAGCTGGAAATTGAACCGGTATTGACGTTTTCATCGACAGCGTCTAGTGATGTTCCATCTAACCATGAAAGCGTTAGACCAGCAGCCAGAAGAATTAGACCAAGAGTAAGTAATTGATGAAAATAAAACCGCTTTATTTATACAAAATGTTTATATTTCAGCACAACACTATTATGCAATGCATACAGCGATCGCTACGCCTTCAACAGCAGTCAAATCGCAATCAAGCGATAATTATTAATGCGCAATTGCGAGCTGAGTGTAACCAAATAAAAATTTTGGAGGCGATTCAAGAAAACAACCGGCTATTGTCACATCGCTAATATTATTATCTAAATTATTATCTAAAATGAAATAAAAAAAATAACAAGAAATAACTGTTTAAACCACTAAAATTAAGGAACATATACTTAGCTTATTTATTCCGAATTTAAATTCGTTACTACCCAATTGCGATTTTCTTGCCCAGCGAATGGTACGCGAATAACGTACTCCTCCTCTCACTATTTCGATCTATTATTTGTCCTCGCTCTGGGACAGCAACATTATCCTCGTTATAGGGAACATTGTTTGTGATCAGGATATTATGTAAGATCACACAACAATGAATAATGTTCGTGGCTATACGAGGTGCGTAACGCAATTTACGCTCTCCTAAAGTAAAACTGAAATATAACAAAAATTTAATCAAACATTTAACTAAACTAATAGTTTTTATATTACGTACCGAAAACGGTTTTTTAATAAACCGATACATCGTTCTATTTTGCATCGAACGTTGCAATGCAGTTTGTTGTATTGATTTTCTGCACGCGTTCTCGGCACCTTTATATGGTTTAAAAGAAATGGCTGCAATGGATATCCACTATCACCTATTGAACATGACTTATATTAGTTTAGCAAAAATAATCTATGAAAAATCATTACCTAACAGCCATTCCCGTCTTTCACCTTGCTCATACCTCAATTGCAAAAATGCAAAACACTGGCTGCTTGTCCAGATATAACTGTCATGAGTAGAGCTGCAATAAATAATTAAGTGTTCTTAATATACACGCGATTTATAAATTAATATTATATACGAATGGCACATCAATAAGACACACTAAGCTCTCATTGAAAATTGAAGAACTCACACATTTTATGCACTGGCTAATTAATGCTAGTTACTTACCCACAATATCTTGCGTTACAATTGATAATTTTCAAGTTGTTGTCACATATCTGCAGAAAAAAGACATAATTCAATTATTTATAAAAATATTAAGATAAGTAACGATACACTCACCAATTGGATATTTATCGAATGATACCCTTTCCGATTGACATATGCATGTTCAATGTCTTTTTTTAAACCAGTTATGGCAATGTGTGTGCCGTCAATCACTCCGATGACGTTTGGAAATCCATATTCTGCAAAAAAACTGTGACAGTTGGGTTAGCTTAAAATGATTTAATGATAATTGTTTAATTAGAAATTATTGGGTGTGCATACCTGGCTTTGGTGGTTTCAATTTCCGTAACTGAGGAAACCTTATATATTTTCCAGACAGGTTCTCAGCTATTAAACTAGTGTATTTCCTTGAACAGTTTGAAACTTTGGATTGGCTCATCAACGCCAACGCATCACTTCTCACTCGCTTTTGGTAGCTTCCACTTGCCAAAAAATTTAAAACTGCTAGCATCTGAAAAAGTGAACATACATATTTGAATTTTTTATAATGATTTAGGTACACTTCCGAATTTATATAAAACGGACAAAAATATGCATTACCTCCATATGAATCGGTATTTTTTGGATCGTGTCTGGTATACCTTCAATATTTTTGACTTCTTCAATGAACTCTATAGCCAAATTTATTGGAAGCCTATACAAATCCATAAAACTAAAGATAAAAAAGAACGTTTATTCAAACAATGTGATATTAATAAATATACATGTACATTTAATACTATTCAAAACATTATACTTTTTTACCTGTTTTCTGGTATTTCAAGGGATTCATCGTATCCCTCATTCTTTTTCGTAAAATTCTCAAATGATGAGAATTTTCGAAGTGTAAGCCAGCAATAAGCACAACACTCATATCCACTTCACTTTAATTTAAATAAAAATATATATATTATATTATTTTATATATATATATATATATATATATATATATATATATATATATATATATATATATATATATATATATATATATATATATATATATATATATATATATATATATATATATATATATATATATATATATATATATATATATATATTATATATATATATATATATATATATATATATATATATATATATATATATAAGCCCTGTGGGTGGGGGCAACCATGTTTCGTAAATATTTCGAACGAAACATGAGATCCATAGAATACCACCACAGTATCCAGAGCTTGTCGTAGGAGGCGACTAAATCTGGTTGGATCGCTGGGCTGACGACCCCCATCCGTAAAAAACAATAACAGTTAAAAATGTCAACAAAAACAAAAAAATCGGATACCGCCTAAATAACAATGACCCCCCGCTTAAGTACCCGGATACGAGATTGAGGATCAGCACGTGGAACGTGCAGTCACTAAGAAAACCTGGCGCGTTGGACGGCCTTATCACATGTATGAAGGAGTATCGGCTGGAACTCGTAGCGCTCCAAGAAACTCGATGGCCTAAAAGTGGAGTCCATGTGTCCCAAGGCTATACGTTGCTACACAGTGGAGATGACCTCGGAAATCTTGGAGTTGGCTTTCTCATTGGGCCACAGGTAAAAAAGACTGTGTTGGACTTCCAAGCAGTCGATAATCGAATGTGTAAGCTTCGCTTGCACATGAGATTAGCCAACCTCTCAATTGTATGTGTACATGCGCCCACTGATGTAAGCCAACCCCAAGATAAAGACTCATTTTACAATAATTTGGATAATCTGATGGGCTCTATACCTGAGCACGATATCAGATTGGTGATTGGTGACTTTAATGCTAGAGCTGGCCGAAATCAGACCGACTTATGTAACAACATAGGTCCGTACTCCCGACACGAAACTGCGACCGAAAATGGGGAAAGAATGATGTACTTTGCGATCGCACATGATCTCCAAGTGGCAAGTACATTCTTTCCCCACAAAAACATCCATTTGGAAACCTGGACACATCCACGTAAAACATCCCGAAGCCAAATTGACCATGTGTTGATTTCAAAAGACCGGGCTCGGGTTGTTCAAGACGTAAGATCGTATCGGTCGTCAACAAAATTCGTAGGCAGTGACCATTTTATGGTTGCTGCAAAGCTACGATGGAAATTTTCGTACAAGTCAAGGAGGACAGGAGAATATAAAACGCGATTCTCCTGTGAAGGTCTGATAAATGAAGAAACGCAACGAAAATATCAAGATCTTGTCAGCAATAGCATTTTAGGATCCAACTACCAATCTGATGATGTGAACAGTGTCTGGGAAGTATTGAAAACCTCGGTTGTCGATGCTGCCCAGCACACTCTCGGTATAGTGAAAACTAAGCCCAAAAATGATTGGTTTGATGAGGAGTGTCGTCTTGCTGTTGAGCAACGCAATATAGCCCACAATGAAGCGCAGACTCGGTTTACAATTGCAAGGAAAAACAAGGCAGTTCTTGCTAGGAGGACAGCTAAACGCATTTGTAGACAGAAGAAGCGCGAATGGTGGAAGGCCAAGGTCTTAAGAGTACAACAACTCAGCAATGAGCACAACTCGCGTGGTTTCTTTAAAGGAATCACCGAATTGCACCATACCTTAAGATCTCGGTCAACTGCCATTCGGGACCAGGATGGAAACCTCTGTGTTAACGTCGATGCGGTACTCGATACATGGCGTGAACATTTTTCTGATTTACTTAATGTTCCACATTTATCACAAGCTGTATTTGAATACCCTCAAATACAGACCGCAGAGATGTTCATTGAGGATCCATCCTATGAGGAATTCACAATGGCCATGCAGAGACTAAAGAAAAATCGTTCACCAGGGGTTGATTGCATTAATTCAGAGCTCTTGATATTCGGAGGGCTAACTTTGTGGAACTGTCTTTTCGACCTTGTTCGATTGGTATGGCGAAATGAAGTTATGCCTGATGAATGGAAAGTGGCCGCGTTATGCCCAATATTCAAAAAGGGTGATCGCATGAAATGCGAGAACTATCGCGGTATAGCTCTCCTTTGCACAGCATACAAGTTACTGTCATACATTATCTTGGGAAGAATTACTCCTCTAGCGGAGGAAATTGTCGGTGACTACCAAGGAGGATTCCGTCCAAATCGGTCAGTCACTGATCAAGTTTTTTCGCTACGGATGATTCTTTCCAAGTACTACGAAACATCTCGCGATGTACACCAGGTATTCCTAGATTTCAAGCAAGCCTATGACTCGATCAATCGAGAGAGGCTATGGTATGCGCTTGAATATTTAGGAATACCAAAAAAATATGTACATCTCTGTAAAATGACAGTAACGCAGTCACAATGCTGTGTTAAAGTTGAGAACAGGCTATCGAGAACTTTTGCAATCAATTCCGGTGTTCGACAAGGAGATGCGCTGTCCCCGATACTTTTTAATCTCATGTTGGAATACATCCTTCGTAAAAGTGAAACACCTCAGGACAATATCTTATTCCGACAATCCAATCAACTTCTTGCTTATGCAGATGATATCTGTGTGATTGGATTAAATGGCAACGGAGTGAAAGAGATACTTGATCCACTGGAACAGTGTTCAGCTTCCGTTGGTCTCAAAATCAACGAGTCAAAAACCAAATATCTAATCTCGGGTTTTAGAGACCAAGACGCAATTGATTTCAGTAGTGGAAACCACACGTTTGAAGGAGTGATGAGATTCAAGTATCTTGGATCTCTCATCACTCACGATAATAGTGTGGGCGAGGATATCAAGGTCCGCCTTGCCGCTGGCAATCGGGCTTTGTATCCTCTACGTCCACTGCTGAAATCAAAATATCTTGCAAATACGGATAAGCTGAAACTGTACAGAGTGTTGATCAGACCCGTTGTCATGTATGGATGTGAGAGTTGGACCTTGACGGATGAATACGAAAGATGGCTTCTAACATTCGAGAGAAGAATCATGCGTGTGATATATGGCCCAAAACGCGACGTTGATGGCACATACCGAGTTCTTTTCAATCACGAGATCAGGAATTTAATGCAAATTCCTGATATCGTGCATGAAATCAAAAGACAGCGAATACGCTGGCTCGGTCACGTTCTGCGTGCTGATCCGAACCGAATGATACAGCGATCTTTAAAGGGGAGAACCGCCTTTCGGTAGGCGAAGAGGTCGCTGTCGGCGACGATGGCTCCACGGCGTAGAGAGCGATCTGGCATTTTCCAACTGCTTGCAACAGTATGAAGATCTGGCTCGTGATCGAAACCGTTGGAGTCAGATTGTTGACACGGTACGGGCCAATAATGGCCTGTAAAAACCGCAAAAAAAAAAAAAAAAAAAAAAAAAAAAAAAAAAAAAAAAATATATTAAATTAAAATTATATATGTATTATATAAATTCACAATTATAACACCAACTATATGACTCGCAAGATACACTAATATGTTTTAAAATCTAAAACGTCAAAATTTCAAACATAACAGAAAATAAGAAGACGACATATGTCTGCAATACAAAAAAACTATTTTTGGTTGGACGTACGTTTTTCTAGCATATTACAAGAAGTTTTATTGATTTTTTTTATCACTTAATGTTGCGCCTAATCCCTTTGCAGGTCTAGCCTGAAATTTTTCAATACAAACCGGTTCTTTGACAAATTTAGGTGACAAAGTGGTTAGTATTGAATGTTTTTGGGTGACAATTTACCTAGAAATCAAAGATTTTTATGAATTTTCTTTGAATAAAAGAAAAAGGTTACCACACCTGGAATGACAATTATCTAACCAGGTCTGGTCTGAACTTTTCAAAACAAACCGGTTCTTTGAAAAATCTAATTGACAAAGTGGTTAGTATTGAATATTCAACATTAAATACTAACCACCTTCTCACCTAGATTTTTCAAAGTACCGATTTGTATTGAAAAGTTTAGGCCACACCTGGTTAAGGACAGCGTAGGACAAATATTTTTGGAGTAGTTGGAGGATTTAGCAGCTTTTGCAATTCTTAAATGAATTTTTTGTAGATCTTAAAAATATCCGTGACCTATCCACTGTACCTGTAGACAGGATAGTATCATGGTTGTCTTCATAATTTTTGTATAATTTTTTAAGGGCTGCAATCTTCTCAATCTAAGTTTTAGTTTTTCGATCTGCTCCACCTTTTTTTTAGTTGACGTGGAGTTCTGCTATTGAGGTTGCTAACTTCCCTAGTCCTTTAATTAATTTGTCTATGACTATGTGTACCGGCTCTTTTATTATTTTTTCTTCTGTTGTTAATGGACGGCTACTGTATTGTTGTTGCCTGTCGAATTATTTTTTGTTTTTGCTTCAACAAGTTTGTCGCAGCATTGATTAAAGTTCAAAGTGACTTTACATTGTTATTTTATGTGGCCACAGGACCGATTCGTTTAGACCTCGAAGGACCAATGTTATTATGTGAACAGTGTTATCCAATGTTCCAAGAAGGTTTGCAGAGGATGTATACCAAAAGAGCTGCTCCTGCCTCAGACCACATAGGAACGATAAATTGGAGATTAAGCTTTTTACGTGTACGATCTTACATATAGTGGTATTCTCGCAACGAAACTAGTAAGAAAGAACTGCAACAACAAAGGCTATAAATCATCGAATGCAGGACAACACAATCCTGTAATTTATAAATTTAAATTACAATACTATCAATCAATGTCAGATATATGTTGTGTACATACAAAATGTGCATGGTAATCATAATTTCACATCAGCAAAGGGATGTAATGTATGTTAATTAATTGAATTTTAAAAAGTATGTAAATGTTTTGTGATACTACATGTGTGCATATATGTACGAGAGTGTGTGTGTATATAGAGATGTATTTGTATCGGATATCCTTAATCAGTAAAAAAATTTTGTTATTTTTTATAATTTAATTTATAATTTATTATTCATCACGAAAACATTAATTATATGCTTTACAAACAATATTGTATACATGTATGTATAATATAGACGACCATTGCATTAAAGGATTTACATTTCGTGCAGTCATGCTGTACACATATACGTCTGAATTATGTTCAAATATCCGTTTACAAATATTATATTTGCATAAACTGTTGTACGGGAGATTAATAGTGGTATTTAGAGCTGAATAATTATTATTTAATAATTTTTTATTAGCAGTGCTGCGCAACCTTTCGCAAAATCGGAGCCGGGTAAACATGTTTTGTGAGACTCAAAATGTTTTCAACAAAGTACAGTTTTCTAAGCTTTTTGATATAAGACCACACGAAGAAGCTAAACCTTTATCAGATCTCCGACCTCAGCAAACTATTGAAGGTTTACGAGAAGCTGATAATCAAACAAAGTTCTGCCGTACACTAACCCGATAGACAGCAAAATAAAAATACGGTCAATTTAACATAATCGAGGAATGCGCTTAGCCGGACAAAATAAGAAATTAAGCACATTTGTTTGCCACTTCCCTCTAATTCTGAGCAAAATAGAACGAACGTCGTAAAAACTGGCAGAAAAAGTAGACACATTAAAACCGCTCATACCAATACCAACTTGTCGAGCTTTTAAAAATAGTCAATACGCCTATAGAGCATAAAAATCAGGCGAAGGATCTCATTCATGGGTCGCATATGCCTTTGCGCCATATGTTGATTTTATTTAAAAAAAAATAATTTGCAGAACACTTTATCTCATCCAAAGAGATAATTATTGGTGATCAATTCGTTACCACACGAGTATGATATAGATTCAAGCAATACATTCCATCAAATCGGAGAAGTATGGAATAAAATTGTTTTGGCCAGTTGATGCTACTACAAAATATCCATTAGCAGAAGATTTATATTTTGGCACATAGCTCGGAGAAGAGATTGCTCGAAATGTTGCCGTCGAACTCTTGTTTTGCCTCAGTGACCGTTATCTTGATAAAAGGTTTCAGCAATACGATATGACTTTGATTGGCCTAATCTCATCAATTGTGAATTTACAGTCAACCACAAAGTTTAGCATTCGGAACTTTCCTTAATAGGCTCACTGTTGACGTGTAATCTAATAACTCCACGTAGGCCACTAAAAATAAATAATATATTGATCCAATTATGGACAAAAAAATTGTTTTCCAATTTGTTTTGCGAGTGTCTTCATTCCAATCGGAGAAGCATTAGATTTTCAAATCATCAAGGGAATTCGGTACTTGTTGCTAATCTATAAGACGTGTGTAATTCATGATTTTCACGCAAAACTCATCACGATGTGGTTTGAGAGAGTCTTTCTAGCAGGAACACTCTAAATTACAAAAATCCCCTCAAATCACAACAGTTTTTTTTTCAGTTTTTACAGGCCATTGTTGGCCCGTACCGTGTTAACAATCTGGCTCCAACAGTTTCGATCACGAGCCAGCTCTTCATACTGTTGTAAGCAGATGGAAGATGCCAGATCGCTTTCTAGGCCGTGGAGCCATCGTCGCCGACAGCGACCTCTTCGCCTACCAAAAGACGGTTCTCCCTTCAAAGATCGCTGTATCATTCGTTTCGGATCAGCACGCAGAACGTGACCGAGCCAGCGTATTCGCTGTCCTTTGATTTCATGCACGATATCAGGAATTTGCATTAAATTCCTGATCTCGTGATTGAAAAGAACTCGGTATGTGCCATCAACGTCGCGTTTTGGGCCATATATCACACGCATGATTCTTCTCTCGAATGTTAGAAGCCATCTTTCGTACTCATCCGTCAAGGTCCAAACTCTCACATCCATACATGACAACGGGTCTGATCAACACTCTGTACAGTTTCAGCTTATCCGTATTTGCAAGATATTTTGATTTCAGCAGTGGACGTAGAGGATACAAAACCCGATTGCCAGCGGCAAGGCGAACCTTGATATCCTCTCCCACATTATTATCGTGAGTGATGAGAGATCCAAGATACTTGAATCTCATCACTCCTTCAAACGTGTGGTTACCACTACTGAAATCAATTGCGTCTTGGTCTCTAGAACCAGAGATTAGATATTTGGTTTTGGACTAATTGATTTTGAGACCAACGGAAGCTGAAAACTGTTCCAGTGGATCAAGTATCTCTTTCACTCCGTTGCCATTTAATCCAATCACACAGATATCATCTGCATAAGCAAGAAGTTGATTGGATTGTCGGAATAAGATATTGTCCTGAGGTGTTTCACTTTTACGAAGGATGTATTCCAACATGAGATTAAAAAGTATCGGGGACAGCGCATCTCCTTGTCGAACACCAGAAGTGATTGCAAAACTTCTCGATAGCCTGTTCTCAACTTTGACACAGCATTGTGACTGCGTTACTGTCATTTTACACAGATGTATATGTTGTTTTGGTATTCCTAAATATTCAAATATTCTCTCGATTGATCGAGTCATAGGCTTGCTTGAAATCTAGGAATACCTGGTGTAAATCGCGAGATGTTTCGTAGTACTTGGAAAGAATCATCCGCAGCGAAAAAACTTGATCAGTGACTGACCGATTTGGACGGAATCCTCCTTGGTAGTCACCGAAAATTTCCTCCGCTAAAGGAGTAATTCTTCCCAAGATTATGTAAGACAGTAACTTGTATGCTGTGCAAAGGAGAGCTATACCGCGACAATTCTCGCATTTCATGCGATCACCCTTTTTCAAAATTGGGCATAACGCGGCCACTTTCCATTCGTCAGGCATAACTTCATTTCGCCATACCAATCGGACAAGGTCGAAAAGACAGTTCCACAAAGTTAGCCCTCCGAATATCAAGAGCTCTGAACTAATGCAATCAACTCCTGGTGAACGATTTCTCTTTAATCTCTGCATGGCCATTGTGAATTCCTCATAGGATGGATCCTCAATGAACATCTCTGCGGTCTGTATTTGAGGGTATTCAAATACAGCTTGTGATAAATGTGGAACATTAAGTAAATCAGAAAAATGTTCACGCCATGTATCGTGTCGGGAGTACGGACCTATGTTATTACATAAGTCGGTCTGATTTCTGCCAGCTCTAGCATTAAAGTCACCAATCACCAATCTGATATCGTGCTCAGGTATAGAGCCCATCAGATTATCCAAATTATTGTAAAATGAGTCTTTATCTTGGGGTTGGCTTACATCAGTGGGCGCATGTACACAAACAATTGAGAGGTTGGCTAATTTCATGTGCAAGCGAAGCTTACACATTCGATTATCGACTGCCTGGAAGTCCAAGACAGCCTTTTTTACCTGCGGCCCAATGAGAAAACCAACTTCAAGATTTCCGAGGTCATCTCCACTGTGTAGCAACGTATAGCCTTGGGACACATGGAATCCACTTTTAGGCCATCGAGTTTCTTGGAGCACTACGAGTTCCAGCCAATACTCCTTCATACATGTGATAAGGCCGTCCAACGCGCCAGGTTTTCTTAGTGACTGCACGTTCCACGTGCTGATCCTCAATCTCGTATCCGGGTACATAAGCGGGGGGTCATTGTTATTTAGGTGGTATCCGATTTTTTTGTTTATGTTGACATTTTTAACTGTAAGTTTTTACGGATGGGGGTCGTCAGCCCAGCGATCCAACCAGATTTAGTCGCCTCCTACGACAAGCTCTGGATACTGTGGTGGTATTCTATGGATCTCATGTTTCGTTCGAAATATTTACGAAACATGTTTGCGCCACCCACAGGGCTCGACACAACAGTTAATGCTTGAAATTCAAATTGGGATCAAGAAAGTTTTCTTTGGTTTAGACTCTTGAGTTCGAGAATTTTATTTTTGCTAAATGTAAGACTAAAGAGTATTGGCTGCTTAGTTAGTAGTCAGACCAACCAATTACAGTTAATTTTTATATGAGAAAGAGACAAAACCTTGAAAATTGGATCAAAGGAACATAAACATATTATAATAAGATTGAACACTTGATCCATAATCAATGATCGTTGAAACCTCAATTAAACTTAACATTTGTATTATTATGAAGTTCACAAACCAGCAGCGTTTGAAAAATATTAAAAACTATGACCACAGTTCTGAATCGGTGGTAGCAACTATATAAGACCGTTCACTCCAATTGTCGCAGATGTTATCTTAAAATATTCAATTCAAACTGTGCCAAATCGGTCGATTCCTTGAATCACACCGTGTGATTGAAAAGAACAACCTATCTCACCAATCACGTGCAGGGTTGTACATGGATGATTTTCGTATGCTACAAAACGCCTTTAAGCACTAGTTTGTCGCCTTTAAGCACTCGTTTATTTATAGCATGATTCAATGTGTTATGCGACAATACATTTGGTGCCCTATATGTTAACGCCGCTGTGGCTTCAATATTAAAATTAAATTTGACATTTAATTTGTCAAATTGTACTTTTGCCAGCAAACCAAATTTTATTAATTAATTTGTGCTTTGTCATGTTACAGTGAGTTTGATTCAATCTGACATAAAACGAAAGAATATTCAATCCACCCTGATATTCGTTGGATGATGTACAAAATTGCATTTATTTGTCATCTATGTATATAATTACATCTCGTAGGGCAATGAACTCTCGGTATATGAACATTGTGAAAGATGACCTATATATAGGAAAATATGAATGTATAGAGGGACGTACAGTATAGAAACAATTACACCAATAATTATTCTTATATATTATTTTTTTGTTTATATAAAAATTTGGCGGGTTAGTTACGTCATTATCGGATTCTCCTTTCGATCGTTTTAGAGATCAATACAATAGTATTTAACGAATTATATTATACGATATACAATATAGACATAGAGCTTACTGAGGGTTATTGAGTAGCTGAATGTTGCTAAGAGGAACGGTAGTTCTCAAATTCTTATATATTCATAGTAAGTACATAATATACGTACTTTGATATACATATAGTTGCCGTTCCTCCTTAAATTTAAATAAACGATCAGATCTGTAGAAGACATTATAGAGTCATAGTCACTCCATTATCTAGTGCTACTCAATATAAATAAAATTAAAATTAAATTTAACTAAATTTAGAAAATAGATATAAAGTGGTATATCGTAATCCAAACACTTTCAAGTTTCGGCAAAGAGATTTAAAGAATCTGATATTGCGGGAATGTGGCAAAATTAAATAAATATACCACGTTCACCTGTTTGACTGTGAAACGAGCTGGGATATCCGTGTGAATCCTAAATTTATATAAAAATCATCTATTTAACCTATCGGATTGAAAAGTTCAAAGAGCTTCTAAAGGGAAGGCCGCAGTCCCGCTTTTGTTTATTAGTAATAAACAGCAACCGAACAGATCCAGTTCCTGTTATACGTATATGTTTAGGTCTTCCGTTTAAATAAGTGTAGTGTGCATAAGTGTTTCTTTCCTTCTTTCAATTATTTTCTTATTTTTACACATTTTTATAAAAAAAAAAAAATATATTCAACTAAATTTATCAACTGAATTTATCAAGGAAAAATTATTGTTAGGCCTCACCGTAAGTGTTAAAACAAATTAATTTTCAGCCATACCACGTGTCCGAGAGTACTCTACGGGAACTTGGGTGAGTTTTTTTTATACCTTTTAATTTTTTTTTGGCCTTATTTATTAAATATATAATTTCTCCTACTATTTGATAATATTTCATTGAATAAATAATAATACTATAATTAAATAATAATATAAATAATGTGACGTATCATGTCCATAGTTTTAAGACTGTCAAGTGGTTTATTAGATATGAAATATAAATAAGAAAACAAAATGAAATAGTTTCGTTCTTAATTAGTTGTTGGTGATGTGACCATGGAGGTTAAGGTGTGTGCAGTTGTCTTATTTTTACATCCATTCGTTTTTTTTTCATTTACAAATTTAGCAACACGTGATTGTTTTTGTGTGTATCTAAACTTATGGCGACAAGTGACCCCCCCCCCATCCGATCGAGCAAACCCACCTAACACGTGTTGGTCGCTATAATAGATACAGTAACAGTCATTCAATCAATTTTAAAAGTAGATTGTATGAATTAAATGGTATAAAATTATTTGTTAAACTAACCAAAGATAACCATAGTGATCAAAAAGACAAAAGCACAATATATAAGGACAGTGATTAGGAAAAACTAGAACACTTGTTAAACAGTGAATCGAAAACCAACAGTTTTACTGTTAAGTGGCTGAGGAATCACTGACCTTTAGATAGTGACTTAGTGAATACGTTAAACATTTAAGTGCAGAACATTCAAGGTGGATAAACTATTAGTGGTATTGTGCTCTAAACAATGCAATAGAACAGTGTATTAAAGTGGTTGAAGTGTAGTACCAAGGGAATGTTAGAATTGACTATTGAAGCTGTTCAGTGATATGAGACGTAAAGTGAACAGTTCAGTGTGAACAAACTGTGAAATTATTGCATAAACGTGATCTAAGTGAAAGCATTGATGATTTCATAGTTGGCTGAATTAATCTCAACGCCAATATAGCAGATATTGAATATGGTTGGTGAATCAAATTTAAGCATTTAGTATATTTTAAGCTAAATTAAATAATAATTCATCAAATTGATCGACCCAACCGATATACGCTCTTAATTACGGTACCTATATATACCTATATATAAGATGTGTTTGAACGTGTTTGAATTTTAATCCGACTTTGTTTAGAGTGAAAGAATTTTCACCTATAAGTAAATTAAAATGGCAGACAAGAAAATCAAGGGACTTGTAGCTCAACAAAACGCACTTGCAAGATGACCAGTTGACTGAAGCAGTTAGTATTCGCTTAACGGAAACACGTGACGCCGTATCTCAATTAAAGGTAATTGAAATGGAGATGCTTAGTATATCAAACTCGAAGATGAGCTAAATGTAGTGGAATGGGAAACAACCTATTATGAGATTGAAGCAAAATTAGGGAATTGGCTCAGAACCCATGTTGAAACGCGAAACACGAGTAATATGAATGAAACTCTCAACAATACTCAAACTGGACAGTATCAAGAGCTGCGGTTATCCAAATCTGCGGTGCCAATATTCGATGGTAACTATATGGAATGGCAAACATTCCACGATTTATTTTGTTCAAATATCTACGACCGTATCAACTTAACTCCAAGCCAGAAATTCTAGTTTCTCTGTTGATACCTGAAAAAGGAAGCCAGCAATTTAGTAAAACACCTTAAGGTTACTGATGCTAATTACTTCGAAGCTATTGAGAAGTTACGTGACAGGTATAATCGAAAAAAAACCAATCATAAACTCGTATATTAGTACTTTCTTAGATCAGGAATCGGTACAAACATCTTCAAACTCAGCTGGAATACGAAGAGTCTGCTTGATACGTCAGACGAAATATTACGAGGTCTCAGAGCCCATGGAAGTAAAGCTGAATCAAGAGATCCATGGATCATCAGGTTGCTGTTGAACAAATTGTTGGTGAGAATAAAAACACAAACACCTTGGATTCTGGCACAAACTTTATTATACAAAACCAACACACAAATCATTATAACTGATCTCATCAGCTGTTCTCCAGTTTCAACTTAAAATTAAATGTAAGAAAAAATTAAATATGTTATCATATACTTACCAGTTTCATTATATAATTGTAAACAATAGTTTTGTACCGGAATATTTGTTATAAATCTGAAAGTAAAATTTATGTAACTAATTATCAAATTCCAATTAGAAATAATATTTTTTATACTTATCTTTATATAAATTAGGAATCCAATTGTAAACACTTTGTAAACACGAATATGACATTTTGAGTACTCTACGTAAACCAAAATTGGTACTAGAATTGGTTGCGTATAGTAAAGTAAAACTCGTTAGTACTTTATATTTGTATGTATATTAGGAAATTTGAATATCTGTACAAGAATATGCCATTTTCCTAGTTAGACATAAAATCAATAAAACTCGTTCACTTTTTTGGGAACTTTTCGAGCAATCAACATTTATAATTGGCAAACCGAGAATTAAGACAGTGTACTATAGAACCTATTTATATTTAATAATAAAACCTTTGTTAATCTGGAATCATCGATAGTGTTTTTCATTAATCAATTTCTGCAAGTCATCATCAATTTCGTGACTATATCAATAGTGTTGGCTTCTCATCGCATTCAAATTAACTTTCATCAGCATCATTCTGCTATATTCCGTGCTGCAATTTTATATACAACAACTGGCAGTTTTACCAACATTTCTTCATCCGGAATTTCATCACATCATCACCGGCTCATCACAGATCTACACAAACATTTTTTGGTGCCGAAACCCGGGAGTTCATGACAGATAAGTTGAATTTTAATTTCATTTAGTTTTTCTAAATTAAACGTGTTTATTAAAATCTACTGTGTCAAACCTACCGCGCAAAGGAAAACCGCGTGGTTTATAATTTAATTGTTATCAAATTAAACAAAACGAAATCTGTGAAGTGCTAAATAACATATAATGACTGATAGATACGAACGCTTGCGTGATCGCGCTCATAACCAAATGGTTAATATTTTAAATTTTGCGAAGGCAATAACGGCGGAAACCAGTCTCGAAGCAATAAAAACACGCCTAGAGGTATTAGAGGTTAGATACGAAACGTTTAACGAGATGGAACTCCAATTAACTGTAAACGCAGATTATAAGCCTATCACCGAAGAAGTTGATAATTTGTACTATAAGGCACGGGAATTGTTAACTCAAGCGAGTGGTACACAGGGACGAAGTTGGCTTGATACGAAAGCTGATTTTAATACCACCCTCGAGCAATTCGTGGGTCAGCAGAAAACCTTCTACGAAACTGTAAATACGTCACAACACATGCGCTTACCTAAAATTCATATTGAACCTTTTTCGGGTGATTACAAATATTGAGCGTCGTTTCACGATTTGTTTAAAACTACGGTGCACAACAACCACAGCATATCTGATGTTCACAAGCTACAAATGCTTAATGGTTTGCTAAAAGGTGAAGCGGGCGCGTTAATTCGGCGTATATCGATCACCGAAACTAATTACGCGCAAGCTTGGGAAAATTATGCAACCGTTACAATAAATTAACTCCAATAGTGGCATCTTTGGTGCAAACGTTCATTGACCAGAAACAGTGTACCCAGAAAAGTTGTAACGGAAGAGAATTACGCCGAATCAGTGAAACGTCTGATGAGATAATTCGCGGATTAAGAGTAGTAGGGCCAGACGCTGAAACACGTGACCCTTGGCTCATCCATATTATTCTTGGGAAAATCGATGAGGAAACCAGGCAATTGTGGGCAAGTGAAACAGTCAGTGGTAATCTCCCCACATTTGAAAATTTATTAACATTTCTGAATAAAAGATGTGACGCCCTCGAAATATGTGAAGCAGCAACAAAAAAGGTTACAATTAGATCAACCTCAAAAACTTTCGTAACATCTCCGTACAGTACTACATTTGAGTGTGTGGTATGTAAACAGCAACATCCAACCTTCAAATGTCCGGAGTTTAAAAATATGGAGTTCGATGCTAGATCAAGAATAGTTTACGAAAAAAATCTGTGCCGCAACTGTTTAAAGAAAGGCCACCCTAGTGCGAAATGTTTTTCAAAATCCTCCTGTTTGATTTGCCACAAGCGACATCATACTCTTTTTCACCAGCGTCAGACTGAAACTCTTTCCGGGTATACTCCAAAGATTACAACACATCATAGTGCAGTTGATCAACGAACAGACGAGCGGCTTTCTTCAGAACATAAAACTGAAGAATCTTCAAAAGTTCCAAATGAATCTCCAAAAGTTCCAACTAACCTCAACAACAAGATTCACGCAAAGGTTCTACATGTGCACTATTCCTCTATAACCACGGTGCTACCAACAGCAGTTATATACATCATGTCACGCACCGGTAAACTCCAGTTGTATAGAGCCTTGTTGGATTCAGGCTCACAAACTTCGTTCGGCACTGAAACATGTGCTCAAAGCCTATGCCTAAAGCGTAACCACGCATCTCGGTCGGTTAACGGTCTAGCATCGACACCAGCTGGAAAAACACGAGGAAAAATCGATATGACCATAATCTCACGAACCGAATCAAATTATAAACTTTTAGTTACGGCTCATATCATTTATAGTATAACCAACGTTTTACCGTCAAAGCCAATAAATTTCAATCAATCTGACTTGCAGCTGCAATTAGCAGATCCACAGTTTCATACACCAAACAAAATTGATGTACTACTCGGAGCTGACGTATTTTTCGAAGTTTTAAAGCCCAATAAAAAAATAATCGAGGGGCTCCCCATACTCCAGTCGTCAAAACTCGGATGGTTGGTAGCAGGATCGTGTCACAATTCACCAACAGATGTAACTTATCACTCATTTCCAGTTACAAATGAAGACCTGTTTGGGCAGTTGAAAAAATGCGCCGAACGCTCTACTTAACTTTATGCAAAAGCTACACATACAATTAACAATGATTTTTACATTGATGATTTGCTAACCGGATGCGATAGTGTTCAAGAAGCTATCATAATCAAGGAGCAAATAAATACAATTTTTGAAGAGAGCGGCTTCAAACTAAGAAAATGGAAATCCAACTCGCAGGAATTTTTAAAATCATTTTCCCAGCACGAAGTTCAAAACATTCCGAAACTTATTGAAGACGATTCATCAATCAAAACACTCGGCATTATATGGAATGCAGAAGCAGACACATTTTCCTTTAAAGTACAGGAACTTGGTGAGCACATAAAATGGACTAAGCGAAAAATACTGTCAGCTGCATCCAAGGTATATGACCCATTGGGCTGGCTTGCACCGACAGTAATTTTATTCAAAATGTTGCTACATAAGTTATGGTTGCTGAAGTTAGAATGGGATACTGAGTTATCTAGAAATGTCCTCAATTCATGGAAGAGTATATACGAAATGTTACCCGAATTGGAAAAAATTCAAATTCCTCGGTGTCTCACACAATCAACAACTACATCCCATTTTCAAATTCATGCGTTTTGTGATGCCTCCGAAGCCGCTTATGGGAGTGTGTTGTATTTACGAAGCATAGACGAGTCCGGCAAAATCAGCGTGAATATTGTAACTGCAAAAAGTAGCGGATAACGATACTAAAGACAAATAGGTTCAAGCAGCAAAGGATGATAAATTTCCTACAATTATGCCGTTTTTCAAGTTTTTTCAGAGCACAATCGACGCTTTAGAATATTTTAAATCCATACAAGGTCAAGAGAAGCCCAGGATTTGTAGAGGTTCCACAGTTCGCGCACACGTATCAGCTACAGTTTATTGTCCATGTTGTAAACAGGAAAACCATCGACTAGCAGAATGTAATGCATTCAAACAATTAAGCGTTCTAAACAGAAGAAGGTTTATACAAGACCAACAGAGATGCTTCAACTGTTTAAATGTAAACGATCCAGTATTTCGATGTCTGATGAGGAGTAGATGTGGTGTTTGTGGGAAGAAGCATCATTCATTATTACATGCAGAACAGAATACAGAATCAAGGGAAAGGCAGTCTGATGAACCATCCATAAAATCTGGTAACTCGGCAAGAGTAAACGTGACTCAAGCTGATCAGTCGGTAGTTCTTTCAAGTCAAAGTAACTATCAAGGCCAAACAATTCTGCCAACTGAAGTTGTACGATTTAAAACTGAAGACAGTGATATTGAAGGTCAATGCAGATTATTACTGGATAGTGGTTCACAAGCACATTCGTATCAGAGTCATTCATTCAACGCTTTAAAATACCGTTGTCAAAAACTAACTTGTCTGTGACTGGACTGGGTCAAACAAATATTGGAAATCCAAAGGGTGCAGTACAGCTAAAACTATTGAATGAGATGTCGCAGCCTGTACTCAATGTAGAAGCCTATTGTTTGCCTAGGGTGACTTCTAATATACCCCAATCTAAATTCAGTGCCACTGATATAAAATATTTATCACATATTCGCTTAGCAGATCCAACATTTAACGAACCTGGAGAAATTGATGTGTTGGAATATGGAAAAATTAAGAATGAGAAAAACGAATTAGTGGCCCAGAACACTAAATTTGGATAGGTAGTTTCGGGGAATTTATTGTTGAAATGGCATTTGTCAAGGAAATCACAGTGAAGAATACAAAGGAACGCTTCGTAGTCAGACTACCATTTAAGGAACCACCCCTCACATTGGGCAACTAAATCAACCAAGCTATATCCAGATTTCATGCAATTGAAAAACGATTTGATAGGGATCCAGAATTCGGAGTTTTATACAAGCAATCTATGAACGAATATCTGGCATTAGAACACATGCAAGAATTATCACGTGACCAAATTAAACACGAGGGATATTACATACCACATCACGGTGTAGTTAAGATTGCCAATAGTCATAAGAAAATCAGGGTTGTATTTGACGCTTCAGCGAAAGACTCGTCAGGAAAATCGTTGAACGAAATTTTGAAGAATGGACCATCAGTACAATCCACGCTGTATTCGATCTCGCTGCAATTCCGAATGCATCGATTTGTGTTTGCCACAAATATTCAAAAAATGTATCGTCAAATTTTGGTTGCAGAAGAAGACCGCAAGTGGCAAAGAATAATCTGGCGAAGTTGTAAGGATAGTGAGATAAAGCATTTCGAGCTAGTAACAGTTACATATGGTACTAAATCAGCTCCATTCTTAGCTACTATAACAGTGAAAGAAATCGCAAAGGAATCTTCAGTCCAGTATCCGGTAGCAGCAAGAGAAATCGACGAAAATATTTATGTAGACGATCTGATGACAGATCTGATGAATTAACAAATTTTCGTTGCAGAAACTGAATTGTTTGATTTACAGTAAAGCGTGGCCTTGTTGGCATCGATTTGCCATCGACTGTTTCGTTTTCTCCGTTACCCAAATCCACTAGTGAGTGTGAACATTATTTGGTTGGTCACCTAAATTTGCTTCCAACCATATGAGTGACTGTTAACGCACCTTATATATTCTATATATTCTTAAAGTGGTTTCACTAACGTCAAAATTTCGAGTGCGGTGACGATACGACACTTTTTGGATGTTTCTTAGTTGCTTAACTTTACTAAAGCTTTATTATAGTGTAAAAAAATGTTAGTGGTACACAAAAGAAATTTTTTTTGTTAAGCTGCTTGAAAATTCCTACTTATCCTTTTATAATAAAGCTTTATGAATATATTTGTAAAATAATAAAGTCATGGGTATTACCAAGTAAGAGTTAAATTAAATCCTCAGTGTTTAATGTATCATATATATAGAAAATTAACACAAGGTGGCTAATAAAAAAGCTCGATCGACTTATATGATATCAAAAATTATGAGCTTTTATTGATAATTCAATATCTAAATTTCAATAAACGAAACTCAATAAAAAAAACCATCGATAATATCCTGGATAATACATGCATAATTTTCATATATCACACTTTAGTTCTGCATAAGCTTTTAATATCTTCATGAATATTTTGAAAAATAAAATGAAATTTAATTTTTATTCTACACCATCCATTGTATACCATGTGAAATGAATAAATTTTCCATAATGTTCGTTTCAAAGCACCGAAACATAAGCATTTTTTTTTGGTGTTGCATCCTCATAAATTTTATGATACAAAAACTTTTAACTTTTTGGGGTGTCTGTTGATAAGAGGAATCTGATCGGGGTGTTACATAAAAACTATATATTATTTAACAATTTAGATAATTGTCCAGAGTAAGTAAGTACTTCTTCCGATGCCAGAGTATCTTTTTACACAATAATCATAATCGTTATTATTTGTGTGCCACATACATAAAGGATTAGAATAATTTTCCTGTTTTTGAGCTTTTTTGTACATACTCGTACGTACTCCGCTTTGTTATTGTTTTCGGCTCATAAAACATAAATTATATTGTTGTTGTTTTTTGAACATCTCCCTATTCGAATGAAGCTATAAAATGTGAAAAAATATTACACACACACACAGTCATACATCCAAAATAAATTTGAAATAACTTTTTATTTACCAAAAATTAAAATTAAGTCTTTTTCAAAATGAAAATAGCTTTTTCGAAAGCTCATATTTATTTTTTCGTTCAAAATATTCGTACATAATAATAATTAAGTTGTATATGTTATATCGTATTACGAAATGAGGAAAGGGTTGCCCGATGTGTTAATATATATGGAGTTGGGTAGAAGCTCAAACTTTTTATCGTTGAGTCATTTACATACACTGTCGAGCAACCTAACCGGCTACATCGTATCTCAATATGTCTTTCTGATTCAGGAACCGCAGATTCACGGGAACAATATCAAAGGACTCCATCCAGTGATCTTTCTTGGTCAGTGATACCTGCTCGAGGCCTAACGCCTATGTAAGTAATAGTTCTTTTCGCCAGTCGTCATTGAAGTAAAGGAACAGGGTAGTCGGCGGGAGGTGTGCTATATAATTCGGAGGTTCATCTTCCTACTTCAGAGTTAATCAAAACTTTAGAGTACACAAACCCTAATAATGTCCCAATCATTTCCAGACGGTATACCTTTCTGCTTCTAACAAAGTCACATCAAATGTGAGCAATGGACCTACTTTTTTGACATTCTCAAGGCAAGACGTAATTAGTATTGTTGGGGCAGCCCACTTGTTATTTATAGCCGTGGCTTTGTTTGATTTCCCACGTTTTAACAGGTTGCTGGTTGTGGATTCATCGATAAAAACTCGAGAATGAATAGATTCGAAAAAGAAAAAAAATGTGATTTTGATTTTTCTATTGAATTAAATTTGTTGTGATCTCTTTGAATTACAAACTCTTTGTGTCAAAAAAAATATATTTTTGCATGTTTGGGTTGTCATATTTGCGTTAATTAGTAATTAAAGAACGCATAAATTACTAATTAACGAGAGTACGCAACCAAAAATAAGTAGTACATTTTGGTATGACGTATAGATGACAAAGTTGTGATGGCTACCCAAAATGTCAATTTCACAATTTGGTCACAATTTTGGGACAAGAAAGTATGAGTTAAATTGCATTATAACTATAGTATTTCAATTATAATCAGTGGCTCCAACATACCGCCGCCCTTGAACCACCTGGTTCAATGATAGTTAACTTGCTGTGCGTATTTTGTCCAGATGATTCTGATTCTGATGATTCTCCATTCTCGTCTGAAATGGGCAGTACACATAATCTGGTGATGGGGCGCATAAGTTCTCCTGATTGCGTTTTTAGCGTTACGACTCGTATGAAACCATCGGATCCAGGATGTAGTTTTATGATTTTCGCTAGTGGCCAGTGATTTACCGGTGCGTTTTCTTTTAATACAACTATGTCGCCGATTTTAACTGGAGCCTGCTTTTCTCTCCATTTTGGCCTTGGTTGCAGTGTATGGAGATATTCTACGACCCACCGTCGCCAAAACTGCTGTGCCATTTGCTGAATCATTTGCCACCTTGTTAAGTAGCCTGGCTTTAAATGTGTAATATCGACCTCCGGAATCCGTGTCGCTGAGTGACCTATCAGGAAGTGCGATGGTGTAAGTGCGTCGATATCGGTAGAATTGATAGCGCATAGTGGTCTCGAATTCAAAATGGCCTCAATTTCTGTGAGAAGCGTGACTATTTCTTCATACGTTAATACAGTACGACCAACTACACGACGTAAGTGATATTTCGCTGCCTTAACGCCTGCACAGTAAAAAATAAATTGAATTTTCAATAGAAATTTTGGTAACTTTGTAGCGTAAATTTAAAAATTGTCTATAATAAAGCAAGATAATAGTACTTTTACACACATTCTTATGTAAAATCTATTATTCATGTATTATTCAACAGGACTTTAAAATTGGAAGATATTTATAGTACAATTACAAACCGTTTCTACTATTATTCCTTTTTTTTTTAAATTTAAGAGAAATTAATGTAACCAAGAACTATTGCATGTAAAATTTTGTGAATTCCGTAAAATTACAAACCAAAACCACAATAAATTGATTTTATTCGTCGCGATATACTTTGCTAGTCTATTAAAACGTTATTATATATAAATTATTATTATCTAAGCCATCGTCTGACTTTTCGGATATCTCAAAGGCCTAGAATAATAATCGTGGTCGCAGAGAAATGTCTGAATCACCGTTTTGTAGGTTTGGCTGGGCATTGTGGAAGCTCTATGCCTATCATATGCACATTAGTATTTTCTTGCAAAATCTTTTTTTAGGGTTTGATTGATTAAAATTACGCAATAGTTAAGGTAAAATTGTACGTTTTGTTATGTCCGAATTTTAGAAGTTTATAATATTACAGGGGTTTAATGCTAAATTACATTCTTTTACCCATAAATCTGCAAACTTCCTGCAAAATTATAAGTTTTGTTATTTAAATATTACATGATTTTGCTAGCAAATTTATGACTTTTAGTAATTAATTTTAATTATTATTTTTTATTTGTATGTGAATGTAATTTTACGTGATAAAGCTTGGCAATTTTGCCCACAAGTAAATTCACGTAATATTCAACCGAAATTTTTTACTGTGTGCCTCCCAGACGCCGCCAAAATGAGGTGCTGCGAGTGGAATGAAGTGCCATGATATGAAGTTTCTAGAAAGATAATCTGAGATAAATTTAGAATTTTTTATCAATTTAGAAAACTCTTCCCTCAATTTGCGCTCAGCTCCAACGAAGTTTGAGCCGTTGTCACTAAACAACTCTTGGCACACTCCTCTTCTGGATACAAATCTTTTTAAGGCTGCCAAAAATGCCTCACTGGTCAGATCGCCAACCAATTCCATATGAATTGCCTTAGTGCTTAGGCAGATAAATAGGCATATGTAGGATTTGAAATCCTTCTGTCCTCGCCCCTTTCTCATGCGAATAAGTAATGGGCCGGCATAATCTATTCCAACTTTAAGAAACGGTCGAACTAAATCTACACGGCAGCTTGGTAGATTACCCATAAGCTGAGTTTTTAATTGTGCCTTATGCTTTGCACAAGTGACACATTGGTTGATAATTCTCCGCACCAAGCTGCGACACCCTGGGATCCAATAATCCTGCCTCGCTATGGCTAACGATAAAGATGCGCCAGCATGTTTGTGCTCTATGTGGGTCGTTTGTATTATCAATATACTGAGCCTTGATTTGGGGTGAAGAATGATTGGATGCTTAGATGAATACGATATGTCGGCATTTTCTAACCGACCACCAACGTGGAGTAAACCAAATTTATCGATGAACGGGTTCATTTGTTTGATGTTGCTGCTTTAATGGATTTCATTACCGGATCGCAAGCAATTCATCTCATCAACATAGAATCTCGACTGCTCGTACTTGCAGACGTGGAATAGGACATCAAACAGCTCTTCGCGCCGTAAACAGCCGCTTCTTGGTTTCTTCTCTCTTAACATTGTAATGTATCTAAACACATAAGCTAATACACGGTTGAGCTTTGTTATTGAAGAATATTTGGTTATTAATTGATCGTTCCATTGGTTGCCGGTTTTCATGGTCGATGTAAACGTAAATGCTTTTGAATTCTCCTCTATTCTTTGAAACCGTAGTTTGTTTGTTGTGAAGGCCAGTGGTCGACAGTTTGGTGAAGCCAAACAGGTCCGTGCCACCACATACGATACTCGACAAGTTCCTGCGGTAATAGGCCTCTAGAAGCGCAATCTGCCGGATTATCAACTGAAGGTACATGATTCCAATGATTACGCGTTAGTGTTGATAGGATTTCAGACGTTCTGTTGGCCACAAATGTGGTCCATCGTTTAGGATGACTCGATAGCCAATCTAGCACTATGCGAGAGTCGGTCCATGCGTAGACTCGTTTGATATTTAGTGTGGTTTCCTTCTGAACCAGCTTAAGCAAATTGGAGAGCATAACTGCCGCGCAAAGTTCCAATCGTGGAAGACTGACCTGCTTGATCGGAGCTACTTTAGTTTTGGCAGTGATAAGATGAATATGGACCTTGCCATCCGTTCTTGTTACCTTTTGATAGACTACCGCCCCGTATGCACTTTGACTGGCGTCGGAGAATCCATAGAGTTCTATGATGTCGTTTGCAGTTGCCTGTGTGAATCGAGGCATCGAAATTAAATTGACACTTTTCAATTGATCTCTGATTTCGTGCCATTTTTGCGAGGCATCATTCGGAAGAGGATCGTCCCATTTCAAATTTATCGCCCACAACTTTTGAACGAAGATTTTTATCCCCACTATGACAGGAGCCAGCCACCCAAGTGGATCGAACAGACGACTCGCTTCCGATACGACTGATCGCTTGGTGAATGATGTGCTGTGTTCTAATATTGAGCTGAAATTAAATCGATCTGCGGCTGGGGTCCAATGTATGCCTAACACCTTATACGATTGGGGATCATCAGGCTGGCTTTCACTTATAGGTTTCGTCAGGTAGCTCGAATCGTTAGACTTATGTCCAGAAATTAATACGGAATTTGACCTCCATTTTCGTAAATTGAAGCCGTGGGATGATAATAAACCGTTGATTTCCTCTTTGAGTTTCATTGCTTTAAATTCGTTACTGGCTCCGGTCATCAAATCGTCTACGTATATGTCGTTCTGTATGGCATTAGCAGCGCGAGAGGCGGAGTGTTTGTTATCATTTGCAATTTTTTGTAGCACTCTAGTAGCCAGAAATGACGATGACACTAAGCCATACGTAACTGTGTTGAGCCGATAATGACGAATTTTTTCACTGGAATGATTACGCCATAATATTTTTTGAAACCGAGTATCTTCGTCAGCTATTCTCACCTGACGGTACATTTTCTCAACGTCGGCGGTCATAACGAATTTGTGCTCTCTGAATCTGAGAATAATAGAATATAATGTGCTTTGAACAGTTGGACCAACGGCTAGGCAATCATTTATTGATAGTCCTGAGGTTGTCCTAGCTGATCCGTCGAAAACGACTCTTAATTTGGTTGTATCACTAGTTTGCTTCACTACTTCATGGTGAGGTAAGTAGTAGCCGTTGTCGTCGATTTCGGTTGGTGGGATTTCCTCCATGTGATTTACTACTTGATACTCCTCCATAAACTGATGGTACAGAGCATAAAATTCTGGTTCCCGAGTAAATCTACGTTCCATTGCTCTAAGCCTTTGAATTGCCGTATGTATCGATTTACCCAGGGCATTTGTTTGGTTCTTAAACGGTAAGTTTACTGTAAATCGGCCATCATCTCCTACCTTGACATTGGCGTTGAAATGTCTCTCGCAATATAATTCTTCAGGAGACATAATCGATTCAAAGTTGGGTATTGATTCTAGCTCCCAGAATTTTCGGAGTGATCTGTCAATATCGACGTCATCGTGCGTCCCAACCATTGATACTAAATTATTCTCGCCATTGTTTTGAACTTTTCCGGAGACGACCCAACCGAAGATAGTTTTTTGGAGAATAATACCTTTATCCTCCAATCTTACTTGTTCAGGTTCCAATAAGCAGAAGAAGTAATCCGCTCCGATCAAGATATCTATGCGATCTGACTTTTGGAAATACGGATCGGCCAACTGTAATTTTGAACTGATGTTAACTTCTATTCCTTCGATGGATTGAGGAGGGAGATTTGAGGTAATTTTGAGTAGAATTAATGCTTCCATTGCCAACTCTTGCCGACTCGATGTGCGTATGATGAATGTTGTCTTGCCTCTCACATAGCCTGCGTTGGAACTTCCCAAGCCGGATACAAACAGTTTAGCGTTTAACCTTTTTAGTCCTAATCGTTGCATACAGCGCTCGGAAATAAAACTGGCTTGGGAGCCCGAATCTAATAGAGCTCGACACGGTGATGTTCTGCCGGATGAATCTAGGATGTTAACTAGGGCTGTGGGTAAAATGGTTTGACTGGCATTACTTTGTGAGCAGTGGGATGCAGTTGATTCGATTATAACTGATGATGGATTGCAATTAACTTTAGACTCTAAATTATCATTTATGTGGAGCAGCGTGTGATGTTTTTTATGACAATGCTGACACCGTCGTCTCGAAAGGCATTTATCAATTAAATGACGTTGGCTTAAACAATTGAAGCATCTGTTAGATGTTTTCGCCCAATTCTTGCGCTGTATTATGTCCATCTGGTTGAGCTGTTTACAGTCAAATAGTGAGTGGTTGCCTTCATTACATAGCGTACAATTAAATGACCTGTCAGTGGTGATGTGGCTTTTGATTCGAAGTTTACCGCTTGGTTTTTGAATTGACAAGTTGGCAGATTCTAGCGTGTCCATGCGCCTGGAAAGAAAATCCATAAAATTGTGAAACTGGGGATTTTCCAAGTCAGCTACGTGTTGCGCCCATAATACTTTGGATTTTTCATCCAGTTTCTGCACTAATAAGAAGATCAACCAATGATCACGAGTTTCTGCACTTTCTCCTAAGGCCTTCAAGCCACGAATAACCTCGTCGGATGTATCCATGAGCCCTTTCACACTGTCTGTGGTAGCGATTGTAATAAATAGCTGCTCGATAAACGTGCGTAGGAAAGCGTTTATTATATGACGTTTACGGTCATATCGGTCCTTAAGCTTATTCAATGCGCCTATGTAGTTGCATTCTGTAATGCTTATATGCCTCAATAGGACTAAGGCTTCACCACGCAAGCATCCTTTCAAGTACTGAAACTTCTGCACGGGGCTAAGGCTTGTGGAATCGTGAATGGTGCTACAAAATAAATCGAAAAACGATTGCCACTCGGTGTAATCACCCGAGAAAGGCGGAATATTTAATTTCGGCAATTTTATTTCATGATGAGAACCTGAATTCGTTACGTTTAATGAAATATCTGGCGAGCGATTGCCAGCAGCTATCGACTTTGAACGAATCCACGTGTTTAGCCCCGTTACCGCTGTATAGTAGTTTTCCTCGTATACAACATCCGACTCTTCATTGGGATCGAGCGCAAATATTTTGTTTTCGATCGCGGTAAACTCCAACATCAATTGTTCAACGCGAGCGAGACGTGTTTTAAAATCTTCAACCGAGGTATCATCGTCAGCGTTTCTCACGAAGTTAATAATGTTCGTAAGGCGGTCCTTATTCGTCGCTCGTTGTTTTTTAAGGGAAGCAATTTCCGTCATTTCACTTGCACACTTTATTCACTGACTATACTAAACGACTATGTAATGATATAATTAAATACCTCAATATGGCGGGTTTTTGTAAACTCACGTGGTTTTATCTACTGACTCCGAAGGGCGGCGTATATCCGATCTGTCTTCCTTTTCGTTGATTTTCGATAATCTATGAAGTTGTATTGTATTGCCGATTAGCTCAAAAAGGCGAGCACTGCTTGTTGTATATTACCGACGATCCGGCTCGAAGGACCAATTGTTGGGGCAGCCCACTTACTATTTATGGCCCTGGCTTTGTTTGATTTCCCACGTTTTAACAGGTTGCTGGTTGTGGATTCGTCGATAAAAACTCGAGAATGAATAGATTCGAAAAAGAAAAAAAATGTGATTTTGATTTTTCTATTGAATTAAATTTGTTGTGATCTCTTTGAATTACAAACTCTTTGTGTCAAAAAAATATATTTTTGCATGTTTGGGTTGTCATATTTGCGTTAATTAGTAATTAAAGAACGCATAAATTACTAATTAACGAGAGTACGCAACCAAAAATAAGTAGTACATTTTGGTATGACGTATAGATGACAAAGTTGTGATGGCTACCCAAAATGTCAATTTCACAATTTGGTCACAATTTTGGGACAAGAAAGTATGAGTTAAATTGCATTATAACTATAGTATTTCAATTATAATCAGTGGCTCGAACAAGTATATATATATATATATATATATATATATATATATATATATATATATATATATATATATATATATATATATATATATATATATGTATATATATATATATATATATATATATACAGATATATATATATATATATATATATATATATATATATATATATATATATATATATATATATATACATATATATATATATATATATATATATATATATATATATATATATATATATATATTTATATTATAAATATATTATATATATTTATATATATATATATATATATATAATATATATATATATATATATATATATATATATGTATATATATATATATATATATATATATATATATATATATATATATATATATATAAATATATATTTATATATATATATATATATATATATATATATATATATATATATATGTGGGCAAGTATTATCCTGGATGATCTTAAATAACGTGCCTCGTTCAGACCATCGCAATATCTCCTTCTCTCTAACCAGCGATCAAACTGAAATAAGACAGTTTAGGAACCTAAGAAACACTGATAGGAAAATTTATAAACTCCATCTGAACTGGTCACTTCTCTCTTGAACAATGAAAATCAGAAATTACAGAGGAATGGAAAAGGTAGGTAACGAAACGAGCACTAATGTAAGTAAAGAAGAGTCACTAAAGAGCTGTCCTCTTAGTAAGCCGAAAAGAACTGAAGGAACACCATATAGGACCCCAAGGAACTCAATCTATCAGAACTCTAGAGAAAGCCGATGGAACCCACACCGAGTACACACATGAAAGTTACTGTTATGACATTTTAGATCTAAATAAACGTCCACACTAGCCACCTAGTTAGAGATTGGAGCTTGGTGGCAAAAATGGCGACAAAATATGGTTTCCGATGGAGTATCGGTTCTTTCATAAAATTTAAAACCTCAGGTCTAGAGGGATATTTCCCCACATTCTATAGGCAGACTAAGAAATCATTCAACATCATCTTGAACATATCATTAGAGCTAGTTTTACCATGGGATAAATTCCAAGATCATGGAGTCAAGCTAAGTCAGATTATTTCATCCCGAAGAATGGAAAGCTTTTATATCACCAAGTAAAAAGTTTTCAACATATCAGTCTGTCCTCTTTTGTGCTTAAGGAATAAAAACGAAAAACTGTTGAAACAGCACCTCATGAAGTCGTTGGACCGATTTCTGCCGCTTAAAGACATGACATGGTAACCACACTTGTTATATGACGAAGGTGACCACCCAAAAGAGATATCCTCAGAGTCGAGTTTTTCAAACGTCCTGCACCAACTTCTATGACAAAAAAATCCTTTTTGTGAAAGTTGAAGGATTTAATTGCTCGGAAGTGTGGCATAATTTTTAGGATGAAGTATACTATATAAAATTAAGATCAAAGCGCCCATTGCATAAGTGTAGCTGAAAAAGCACCTTTAAATTAAATATATATAGAATGACACATTTGGTACTCCGGCTATACCTTAACTAAATTTAGCTGCAAGGCTAAGCGTGCAAAGCCCGATGGCAATATTCATTTCCGTTGCTGTTTTCTTTATCATATCGAAGAGCGATTGTGATAATTGCAGAGCTTTAACTCTATATAGTGAACACCATTAACAAATAGTTACCGCCAGTAATAGTTACACTTCCACACAAGAGACCTCTTTAACGAGTGTTTTGGCAGAATAAGACATACACTGTTGCCCTGCAGATTATATCTGGTTGCAGCTAACCAATTTTGCTTCCATCCACCGAAAAAAGTTCATCAATAATTTTTAAGGTGAATAGTGAAAGTAACATATAGCTAGATGGTTACATATCACAAGCCATGACTTGTTGAGAGCTGACACACGGCAGGACAAAAAACACACTCACATCAGACATGTAAAATGGAGATTGTTTGAGATTTACAACAAAATGTCTCAGTGAGATTAAAATGTTTCGTAACACTGTTATGGTTTGGCCTTCACATTTTGAGATGCACAAGGTATATTTATCGTATTGATTGCGTTATTCTGGTATTTGACAAGAACGAGCTCTTTCATCAAAAAAAACCTCAAATATTGACTTGGTGAGATGACCACCATTTCAAGTGGCCAGAATCATCGCTACAACTTTTTAAACAAAATTTCTATACCGACGAGCCAACGAAGTAATTCTTTAGATCTAAAGCTTCTTGACACTCCGAACACTCCGACTGTTTGTAATATACCGACGGCTACTATAATCTATTTTTATGATACCAGTCGCATTGAACTCTTTCAAGTCTTCGCTTGGCCTTCCTATTTTCCTTTTCCCTTTCGGGTTCTAGGCCAATTACATCCTGGTTATATAATAAGGTGATTGTCACTTTTAACTCTCCTTCCTTGGGGATTGTATTCTGTCAGAATCCCACACTTCTCGAATTATTGAATCTGCCCGTGACTTTCATGTACACCTTCAACGCAATAACGTTTTAATCCATTATACAACCAGTTTGGGATTAAAATTTAAGATCTTAAATCAACAACAACAACTAGTTGTTTAAGAATTTCCATTAACCTTAAGCTTTTATCTCACATTTCGCCTTAATTTTTATCTAATACCAACGAAAAGCTTTTATACAGTGTGCACACAACACAACCCTACCGAAAAACTTCGTCTTCATAATCCTCCGTACAAACACTCATTAGGATTTGCATAATAAGTTTGGAATATGCAAAATCAACACGAAACGTCAAGATTGAGATAAGACAGATTTGGCTAAGTTGAATAGTTTTGTTTATTGTTGGATAATTTGTGATTATATCGGGGAAGAAGACTTTTCGAGTGATAATGAATACATTTGCTTGGGACACGATGACTCGGTTAGTAAATTTATTACAGTAACATGGACTACAAGTATATAGTCGTTTTGTTGTTGTTCTGCTTGAAGATGGTTATTGTGTTTAAGAACCATAAAGTTCAACATTATATGATAACATAATACAGTATAAGAATATGAGTTTAAGTATTCTTTAGGAAGATGAAAATCTTCCAGGTGTCTTTTGTTTTTTAGTTGTTTCGTACAATTAAAATTTATCTTAGAGTTACTTCTTGCATGTACGGACAAAATAAGACAAACAATTTTATTTATTTAAATGGTCTTATAACAGTATTTTTGCTATTGGTATTGTTGCTAATTGTTCTTAATTTGTCTGAAAGTATAACAATAAATGTAATTTTTGCAAGTTTTGTTACTATAAATAATATCTTACATATATGGTAAATATCTTAGAGTGGCTGATTTTATCATAAGATGATACAAACTAATGATATAAGAATCGTTGGTGCTATAATCTTATCTGTAGAACTGGGACAACATAGAGGAGCAGCGAAGCAGACAAGAAAACTTCTCAACAAAGAAGTTCTCATGAAAACCGGTACAACGGAAGATTGAACGCTAAGCTCAAGAGAGTACCCTGTATAGTAACATGCAGGTCATTATAGGAACTTGTGGCGACTCACGTATTGCAAGCTATAAATTGCAATTCGCTCATCACCACATACACATTTGGTTTAAGCATAAGATATCTCTTTGCTTAACACATTTTAATTTTGCCACCTAGCGAATTAGCCGGGACACAAAGTGTAATCAACAACAACTATACTGTGTGATATTCACTCCATCTCGACTCAAACTTGGGTGATCTCGGTGTTTCCATCTCGCGTTCAATAGAACGGCGAAACTCAAATAACAAATAATCAACACGAAAACAAAAATCGGGTTTAAATATGATTTATAGAATTATTAATATTTTGGACTCGCATCAAGATAGTAGTGGTGGATGACCAATAAAGTGATTAATTTTGTGAACTAAAGGAAAAATTAAATATATTGATAAGTTAACAAATTATAACTTAAAAATTAATATTTTGTGTATTTAATAATTGTGAAGCTACAAAACAAACATAAAACTCTGTAATAAACTACGGAACAACATTTATCACGGACCAGGGTATTGGTGACCGTAAACCATCAGAGGCGCTAAGACGGATCCGTACACTCGCGGGCAACAATTTCACAGGCAAGATCATAAGATCACTGTGGATCAAAAAGATGCCCGAACTAATTAGATTAGCTCTTGTCGCCCAACCTGATACTATACAGGTTGAAACGCTAGCAAAAACAGCGGACAAGATGTACGAGGTCATTAACATCGGCCAACAACAACCAAGCATATCACAAGTTTCTTTTCGGGGGTCCCGACCTACTGTTCGTACCAACCAGGTTGCGTCAACGAGTAAAAATAGTGGCTCACTCGAATCCAACCCTACTCGGCTCGAGGTCAAATTGAGTGGCTTACTTCGAGATCGAAGCAACTCGAATGTGAGACGAGGACCATCACATTCTAGAGCACGAGCACGCAGCTCCAGCAATTACTCTCGTCGTCACGGCAGATGCTGGTACCATACCAAATTTGGTAAAGCTGCTAAAAACTGCATCCAACCATGCAATTTCACGTCGGTACAACAGTCAGTGGCTCACAACATCAACAAGATGGATGTATGTGAAAACCAATCAAAAAACATATAAGTCACTGGGACGGGACCCAAATCACAAACACCCAAAATACGTCTCGGTTATTCGCATTCGACCGAATAAACCGAATTACTTATTAAGTCGACACTGGCGCTGACCTTTCAATTATAAAAACGAATTTAGTGTATTTAAACGAAATTCGGATCTAGAACTATCGGCCATCAATGGCGCAACCATCCACACTTATGGCACCAAGTTGCTGCAGGTCGACCTCGGGCTTAAGCGAACCTTCACACATGCATTTATACTTGCTGCTGTGAATCGCCCGATCATTGGCGCCGACTTTTTATGCAAATTCGGACTTTTAGTTGATCTCAGAAATAAACGGCTGATTGATTCAGCGACTAAGCTGTCAATCAATGCCACCATGGTTCGACTCGATACACCGACACCGTTCCATTTTACGATCAATAACGGCTACGGCACTCTACTGAAAAAGTTTCCACAACTCACGGCAAAGCCAAATTACAAACTGCCAGTCCGACACAACGTGGTTCATCATATTGTAACAGCAGGCCATCTGCCGGTGGCAAGGCCACGTAGACTAGATCCAGTTCGACACAGAGCTGCATTAACAGAATTTCAACATATGGTGGAATTAGGGATTTATCGACCATCGGCATCCCCCGTTTCATGTCCATTACGCACATGGTGAAAAAGAAAGATCACGATTGGCGACCATGATTACCGTCGGTTGAACACGGTCACAACACCTGATCGTTACCCGATACCCCACATTCAAAATTTCTCCATGCACTTGCATGGTTGCAAAATTTTTACGAGAATCGATCTTGTCAGAGCCTATCATTTAATTCCCATAGCTTCTGAAGACGTACATAAAACGGCAATTACGACCCCATTTCGCCTTTTCGAATTTACTCGAATGCCATTCGGTCTACGCAATCCCGCACAAACGTTTCAGCGATTCATGGATCAAGTTGTTCACGATCTTGATTTCGTTTTTGTCTACATTGACGACATTCTTGTGGCATCACAATCTGAGGAACAACACAAGCTTCACTTAGGAAAACTTTTCCTAAAGTTGACTGAGTTTGATGTTCATATCAACAGTTCTAAATGCGTTTTCGGCGTATCAACTCTTGATTTCCTCAGCCACAAGATAACCCCTAATGGTATTTTGCCGTCAGAAGAACGCCATTAGGGAATTCCCAGCTCCTAGCTCAATAAAGCACATTCAGCGATTCATCGGCATGGTAAATTACTACCACCGATTTATACCGAAGCTTGCTGAAACACTCGCACCAGTTCACAGCCACCTGGCATTACTTCTACGTAAGCCCAAAACAGCTAAGAATTTTTCTTGGCCCGACGAATGTCAACTAGCATTCACGTCGCTTAAGGCCGAACTTGCCATCCACTAAGCGACTCAAAGCTCAGTATTACAACCGACGCGTCAAACACAGCTGTCGGCGCTGTTCTACAACAGTACGTTAATAAGTGTTGGGAGCCTTTGGGATTCTTTTCTAAGAAACTCTCGGATGCCGAAAAGAAATATTCCGCATTCGATCGGGAATTACTGGCAATATATCTAGCGATAAAACACTTCAGATATTTTGTTGAAGGTCGGGACTTTACAATTTACACCGACCACAAACCTCTGACTAGAGCAATTCAGTCTAAAACTGAACGTAATCCAAGGCAATCTCGCCACTTGGATTATATTAGTTAATTTACCACTGACATCCAGCATGTTTGCGGGCAAGACAACGTTGTCGCGGACACATTATCCCGCACAACCGACAACGAAATGGCCACAGTCGAGAATCACTTCGACTTAAAAACAATCGTCGATTCACAACAAGCTGACCTAGAACTTCAGAATTTACTTTCTGGTTCCAAATGTCGCAATAGTTCATCACTGCAACTAGCGCTTGTCAAACTACCCGGCCTTGAAATCTTCTGCGAAATATCTACGGGTTACAATCGCCCGTACATCGCAGAACCACTACGCCGGGCTATCTTCGACGCATTACATAACATATCACATCCTGGTGTCCGTGCTTCTCGTAAATTGGTTACTGCTCGTTATTTTTGGCCCAATATAAACAAAGACATAAGCCACTGGGCTCAGTCTTGTTTATCCTGCCAACGTGCTAAAATCCATCGGCACACAAAATCACCCCATGGAAAATTCGAAATTCCATCTGGTCGATTCGAGCATATCCATATAGATATCGTAGGACCACTTCCTCCATCTAATGGTTACTCTTATATTCTCACCTGTGTCGATCGCTTCACTCGCTGGCCCGAAGCTTACTGCATGACAAATATGTCAGCTGCGCAACCATTGCCACAACATTTGTCAATAATTACGTTTCACGATTCGGCGTGCCCCTTAATATAACAACGGATCAAGGAACGCAATTTGAGTCGAAACTTTTCACTGAGTTAACAAAACTCCTTGGCTCAACTCGTATACGTACAACGGCTTATCATCCACAAGCCAATGGCATGGTCGAACGCTTCCACCGGCAACTCAAAGCAGCGTTAATGGCCAGAAGCAATACAATTCATTGGAGCTCGGAACTACCGATCGTTTTACTCGGTATCCGAATAACTGTGAAAAAAGATCTGAAGTGCTCACCTGCTGAAATGGTTTAATACAAACCATCAAGCTACCAGGTGAGTTTTTCGTCGAAAATATTCTTTCACCTTTACAAACTAGCGACACAGTCGTCGACCAACTGCGACAAACCATGCAGGATCTTGTTCCGAAATCACCACGTCAGTCTAAACATGACGATGTTTTTGTGCTCAAATCACTTGCCACTTGTGATTTTGTATTCGTAAGAACAGACAAGGTTCGCACGGGATTATCTCCTCCCTACGAAGGTCCATTTAAAGTCATTAGACGCCTTCGAAAACAATTCACCGTGTCTATTAATGGAAAAAATCAAACCATTTCAATTGACAGGCTTAAACCGGCTTACGGCATACTATTGTGTTCTCTTAGGGAGGAGGACTCACTTGCGGGGGAGTCCTGTGGCGACTCACGTATTGCAAGCTATAAATTGCAATTCGCTCATCACCACAAACACATTTGGTTTAAGCATAAGATATCTCTTTGCTTAACACATTTTCATTTTGCCACCTAGCGAATTAGCCTGGACACAAAGTGTAATCAACAACAACTATACTGTGTGATATTCGCTCCATCTCGCTAGCATTATTTCCCTCAACTCAAACTTGGGTGATCTCGGTGTTTCCATCTCGCGTTCAATAGAACGGCGAAACTCAAATAACAAATAATCAACACGCTTCATTAAACTCATACGAGTACAAATCAGGAACCTGTACAGTTTCCAACGAAAACTCATTTTCTCGAAAAAAAAATTTCTAAGATTGAACCTTGCTTGAGTATTAGATGGTTCTCTCTTAAAATAACTGTAAGACACCAGGTTTAGACGGGATATTTCTTGTTCTCCTACAGGAAGGGCTTGGTGTAAAAAATTATTTTACACCACCTATAGAACCAGTTTACCAAAGGATACATTCCAATATCATGGAAAAAAAGCAGGAAAGTGTTCATCTCGAGAGATGGAAATCCTAAATATGCCTTTGCAAAAAGTTTTTGACCTACCATTCCGACCTCTTTTCTACTTAAATGTTTACAGTGATTAGCTAACTTGAACTGGACGGATAATGCACTATAAGAAAATCCTATGCATACATTCCAAACAGCTCTTATACCAGAAATCTGTTAAAACAGCACTCCATGAAGTCATTGGCTGGATTGGAAACTCGCTGGACAACAAGAAATTTGTCTTAGGAGCATTGCTTGACATGTGTAATGATCAGGGTCTATCCGTCAACTTTAGAAAAACTGAGATGGTTCTTTTCACTAGACGCAAGACTTTGAAAAACTTTAGTTTTCCAAAAATTAAGACTCATGCAAACCCGATCTCTTCGGAAGTCAAATATCTGGGGATCTGGTTAGATCGGAATATTATTTAGAAAAAATATATAAAAGTGAACTGCAATAAAGCATGTAACATTTACTGGAAAAGCAAACAGTCATTTGGTTAATAATGGGGCCGAACACTCAGACACGTGTAATGACTATAAGTTTCGGTGACCAGACCCATATCATGATTACCGCACTTATTTGGTAGCCTAGAAAAATGAGAGGTTGAAAGGAAACATATAAGCCGCCTTCACAGACTTGTTTGTCTGGGTATTGTGAGAGCTATGCACACGACACCTGCTGCAGCTCTTGATATGACTGTGGATCTGCTGTCGCTTGATCTTTGGATCAGAAAGTATGCAGTTCAAAGAGCCACTATACGATGAGAGACGATCTATTAAGTCCTTCTGAGCACTGTCAAATAAAGAGGGACGTGGGAGGGCAAACAACTGCCTACACGTCCACGGGCACTATAGTGACGAAGCACGTCTTTGAGAAATTGTTTTGGGTTAGTATTGCCAAAAATGGCCAATAATCACCTCTCCGGTGACGGTATATGATGATCTTTACTGATATATCACTATGTTATTATCTGGTTGTTGTTGCGTACAAAATAATGAGGTCAAATTGTCTGAATTATGGTAGATGCACTTTGCTGGGCATTCTCATGGAGCATTGTTCGCTGTATAATAGGGAAGGAAGAATAAACTTTTGTTCATACTCTTCCCAAAAACTTTGCACTGCTTTTGGACACAAATTGATGAACAACTACTGACCTCTAGGATAATAGATGTCTTGGACTTTAGTGGAAGAACAAACCAATTTCAGGACTGAGAGTTTACGTCTGGGAAGTGATGTCTTAATCGGCCAATCAAGCGTAAATGATTGGGGAAAAAATGTCAACCAATATTCCACGTCAGTACTACAAGGTGACATTCCAATTATTAACGGCTCAGATACCGATCATTTCAAAAGACCAGAGTTTAGTCAAAGTAACAATTTGGCGATTTAACCGATAGAGTGTGTGCATAATTTTCATTCTCGCTGAGTATTGTATAGTGTTACTGCTTGAGACGTCGAGGAGATAACACCTCTCACCGTCCAAAACTGACACCCATTAAAAAATATTTTTTTGATGATGATGAATTTTCCCAATCCGATTGTAGCATATATTAAATATCGCTAGGTTTAAGTATCTTGTAAGGAATCCTTTGGTATCCTTTTTTGCACTACGATACACCATGTAGAATGAGAAGTCATTCGTCTTAGTTCCTTTGTTCGAAATCTAACACCTTTCCCAAATGCTGTTTCATTGATGAATTAGATGCGATGCGATCTTATTATGGGTTCATATAAGTCCTTTGAGACATATTAATATAAAGTGTCCTTCCCAGCTCATTGATTAGTTGATATTCGAAGATTCTACCTTGCTTCGTATATGCAGTTTTAATAGCACTACGTTGGTGAAATTCAAGTATATCAATCTTACTTACAAGACCAAACACTATGTACAACTCGTGGTGCACACTTCTCCAGTTCCATATTTAAAGCGATATGGCAAATTAAATTGGAACTAACCTTACTGATTTTATCGACTTCTAGTGCCTCGCTTATCGAGTTCAATATTCAACCATAACCAGCACTGACAACCGAGTATGGTTTACTCGCTCTCTATATATCATTGTGAATTGTTGTGCGAGCTCTCCAAAAGACTACCCAGATTATTGCCAGTAACTCTTCTCATTAAGCCGATATCAGTAACTCAGCTGGTTTCAGTTACCTCACGGGGTCAGATCAAAACCGTTTCTTCTAAGCTTTCATTTGCAGATTACAATCTAGCGTAGCTTTCTATAGTTTCAAGCTGTGTGCTAAACTGGACCATCTGATATTATTTTTAGATCTTGCCGTTCTTTTTCAGGTCATTGCTAACCCTTACTCTTTCCTTGTGACTTCCATTCCAATCATATTTGTATTATATCATTCGGAACCTTTCTCAGTAAGTGGTTCATCTATCTCTAATGGTGCTTTCTGTTTTTTTTTCAATATCTGTTTGGTTTGTTTTCCGCAGAAGATATTCATTTCAAATGTTTCTGGCTAGAAACATTTTATTGTTCTCAGGTATACAGTAGAACGACACAAACATTTAACAATCGTAGCTTTGTTTTTCTTGACAGGACGGATACATTCCAATCATTATCATCTCTACGCAGTCCAGTTCATTAAATCGACTTAATGGTTAAATCGTCTTAGTCAGATTCCGTTCCGACTGATTGCATATTATGTAAATGCACGTTCGACGACTATGAAGAGTAGGTTCAGTGATCAAGTCTTTTGACTGTTCTATGATGAAATGTGGTGTTGATATGGATTGTACAGAACATTCTGGTTAAAACCAGCTTGTTCCAGTCTGTCTGTTAGTTGATTGAGATGTGAGATATCTCTCAGATCTTGCATTCTTGTAGGTCGCCTTTCTTTGGGATTGTAACATTTGCTGACGGCGGTGGGATTGTGAATAAAGAGACATGAAACTGCTTTGAAAAAGCCGGGTCTGAAAAACGAGCTGAGTGTGCGATGTTTTCCTACAGCGGGTAGTAATACCGAACTACAAGGAAGGCTACAACAAGTTTTGCTGGAACAGAATATTGATCAGACCAGTACGAATTTAATATTGGAGTACCAAGTGCGGAGGATCCAATGGAAGGGACAACAAATGCCGGAGCAACCATTGTCCAAACAACAATACATAAACCTACCACATCACCTGCATATGTCGATATGGAAAATTTTCAAACCGGATAAGAAAGGTTGGAAAATCAAGAGCATATTCAACGGCATTTTATATCCGAAGTGAGTGAAAATTTCTACGAAATGTCCATTTCTTTAAACGCTAAAGAGGAAATTAGAGAATGTCAAATGGAGCAACAATTTGAAGCGATTGATGAAAGGTTTTTGCAACTTTAAAAGGAGAATATAGACATTAAAAATAATAGTTCTCAAAGAATTGGAGAAACACTAAAGCATTTTGCTGCAGACATAGAGCAATTGGTGCATCTTACACAGTTTAATCCTGAAAGGTTCTTGAATACACAGAAAGAATTTAAATTTATGCATTTCATCCATTGAAACACTTAAACTGCAAACAGCAACCGGCGAAAGTGCAGAAATCAAGGAAAACAAAGAAGTTGCCATACGAAATGGTAACATGGACTTCTGTCATAAGTTTTGGTGGCAGATATTGTCGATGAGGTGATTTTCAGGAAGAAATGGATTTCATGAAGAAGAACGAAACCGTGTTGGGTAGTGGACGAGCTACAATAAGCTGTGAGGATTTTAACCTACAACTGTAGTTAAATAGTGGTTAGCCAATCGTCCAGAGAATTAATTAAGACGTTCAACAGAAGTTTGCGGTGAATTGGAAGAAAGAATTATTAAAAAGCGATTAAAGAAACAAAAGCCAGTAAAAGGATACAATCGAGCAACAGGGTGCTGAAGCTCGAAACGAAATTCGAGGCCTAATACCTAAGAAAGAGTAGTTGGTTTGGCTTCACAACTTACAAGGGAAGAGAGGTTTATCACCATAGCTATAGCACTGTTGGAAAGGACCATATAAGATGAAAACAAAAATTAACGATCTAATCTACTGAAATCAATCGGATCCTATTCAGGAAATATAGGTTTGGGTAGAGGTTGGTGTGTTACGTTTTTCCCTAGTAGCGACTCAAACTAATCCTCGGTTCGATCACTGGATTGTGAATAATTGAAACCAATTGCTTGTTTTACTATAACTTTTATTAATAATCTTAAATTGTGTCCAAAAACAATGGTAATTGATACATCTCCTGAAATACCACAGATTCAAATTTGTCACCTTAGTCTGAATGCTGCTCCATAGGTACTTACCACGGGGTTAGCGATTGTTGTTGTTTCTTGGTTTGGTATTGGAGATATTTAAGACCATTCACTGAAAAAATCCATCACCACTAAAACATAATTGTTTCCGCTTTCACTGATAGGAAATGGACCTGCAAAATCCATATAAATGGTGCTCCGCTGTTATACTGCTGCATTTTTCCATGGCTTCGTTTTTCAGGACCTTTGACTGCCATGCACTGTGCATATTTTTGACACCATTTGGCGATCTATTGTCTGCATCTTGCCCAGTAAAATCTTTCACGGACTTTTGCCAAAGTCTTTTTGATGCCTAGATGACCACCACTTGTTCCTCCATGATACTCCCGCAAAATTTCTGTAATTCGGATCCTTGGTACCACCACTAATAATCGTTTATTTCTATCGGAAGTTTCCCAAACTCGTTTTAAAAAACAATCTTCAATTAACTATAGGACTCTTATCAGCAATTTCCATAAAGGACTGTAGTCCTCCACGACTTTTAATATGATCGATAAATCGGAATCTTCTTACTGCCCCTTTCTATGGTAACACTTGCATTAGTCTGAAATCAACGACATGTTTCTTACTCTCCATTCGACCACAATGTTTGGACGTCTTGATAGCGCATCTTCACTACCGTGAGCACTTTCTTTCGGATGTTGAATCGTATAAACGAAGCAACTCAATCTCTCTATCTACCGGGCTCTTCGTCCTTCCGGATTCTTAAGCTGTAACAGCCATGTTAGAGCACAATGATCTGTCCTTGTGAGATATGACTGTCCATAAAGATACTTTCAAAAATGCTCTATGTATTGTACTATGGCCAACAGCTCTCTCCTTGTAACACAATAATTTCGCTCCGGCTTTGACAAAAGTTTCAAAAAGTATGCTTTAACCCGTTCTTGTCCATCCATTTCCTGAGACAAAACCCCATTAAAACCATTATTAGTCGCATCAGTATCCAAGATAAATCTTCGATTTGGTACTGGGTATGCAAGTATTGGTGCAGTACACAACCGCTTCTTCATGCTGCTTATTCAATTGGAATAGCTGATTCTTTTGCGTTAAGCTTTTATGTAAGCTTTTCGCAACGTCAGCAAATCCCGGTACGAATCTTCAATAGTACGTGCAAAGCCCAATAAAATTTCTCAGATCGTGTAGGTTTTGTGGTTTTGGCCAATTTTTGTCAGCTGAGATTTTATTCTCATCTGTATGTATACCACGCCTTGTTATCGTTTATCTAAATATTTAACTTCGTTGCGGAACAAGGCACATTTCTTTGGACTCAATTTTAACCCTGCTGAATGAATCCACTCGAAAACTTCGCCCAAGTTTTGTAGATGTTCTTCGAAGTTTTTACCCATCCATAACAATGATGTCATCTAGGTACACCAGACATGTTTTCCAATGCAACCCTTTCATCACTCGGTCCATTAGTCTTTCAAACTTCGTAGGAGCGTTACATAATCCAAAAGGCATAAGATTAAATTGCCACAATCCATTACTCACACTGGACACCGTTTTCTCTTTATCTTCTTCTGCGACTTCCACTTGCCGATATCCACTTTGTAGATCCACGGTGAAAAAAAATGGTGCACCTACCAACGTATCCAATGTATCGTCAATTCTAGGTAATGGGTAACTGTTCTGCCTAGTGACTCAACCTTACCATAACTTAGTGTTTCTTTTCCCACAACCAACACGAATTGGTTCTTCTTCAGTTCGCTACCAATTCGTATGTTCACTTCCTTTTTCCTTTTGATTTCTGCACGGTTGCTGTTTGTAGTTTTAACCCGCCGATCGCATGAAGTTCATTTTCTATCAAATCAGCCCGTACAATCGTTCGCGTTGCCCCTGTATCTAATGTTATCACTCTTGATCTGACATCAATTTTTCTACTTATGGTCAAACTATCTTCCACCTCTTGTCAATCGGGGTCTGGTACGACTTTAACAGCCTTCAAGTCTACATTTTCTGGCAGTGTCTAAATCATCACAAACTGGCCCGTGGTTCGTTCGATCATATCGTTTAGCATGCACCGGTAAAGGTGAGCAATAATTTTTTGGTCGTTAAGGTTGAGGTGCCTCAACTTCACTATCTGATTCCTGATTAGGTAGATCTACCACAGAGGCTAATAACGCCTCAGCTACTTCCAACCTTATTTCAAGTAGATCTTTCACGCGATTCTTTGGCACTTTGGAAAAAGTACAATCTTGTCGATACTCCTGCCAAGAATTAGCTAATGCTAGGTCCAGAAAGTGTAGTGATACTTTAAGTGTCCACTTTTTCGTTTTAATGAACGTGCGGTAGTACTCTGTTATCTGATCACACACTTCTACACCACCCATGATTTTGTTGTAGTTCCTCACCACGGAAAGGAACCGAACAAGGAACATCTATTAACCTTTTCGAATTTTTACACCACCTTGAAACATTTTCAACTTGTTATTGACCTACTGCTGTACACAACGTTATAACTGATTTTGTGTCCTGCCATTTTACTGCTACAATTCCATCGTTATAATAAAATTGTTGCATGTCACCCCGTTTCATGTGCCTATCGTTTTTAAAATTAATATTTTTGAGGAGATTCGTCATTATGGTTCCGGAAGCATAGAATCCCAATTCTTTTAATTTTCCCAAAAGAGGAACTGTAGTAAAATATCGATCGAAAAACAGAAACGATCCCGCAGGCAACGTTTCTGTTAATCTAAGGATAACTGCTGGCCCTAACCTCAACGATCTATCACTAAACGGAGTGGAGGTACCTTGGTAGATCTTTTAAATCATCTGGACGTGGTTTTCCTTTTCCGTACTGTCGTAAGTAACATCGGCCAGTAAATGGAATCAATTGCTCGTCAATCGAATATGGGCCCACAATTCTTTTTAACTCTCGGCATTGGTTTCTAACGGCATTTATAATTGGTTGTATCTTCCACAATTTGTTCTCTACGTCGTTTGGGAGAGCCGCATCAACATAATGTAGGCAATTTCTGAGCAATATGAAACGGTCTCTAGTGAAGACTGACGTTAAAAGTTTGATGCGAAATTCATTTCTCCAATACCATCGCAATCGTGGGTATGGAATACACCCCATCAACAAATGCGCCCCGTACAATTGTTTGATCTCAACGCTATTTGTTGACAATTCCTTTTCATGTTTGCAAAGGGCATACATATTTGTGAACACTGCAGCCGATTCAAAGTTTTGAGGCGTAAAATATTTATTAAAATACGATATCCGAGAATCTGGTTGTTTATTACCCATATTGGCTTCTTCAGGCATAGGAATCTCAGTAAAGTTTGAATTTCTCCAAATCCATCGTCTTTCTGTCACAGCGGTAGTGAAGTGGTTTACTGTGATAATTGTAATATGGTTCATGAGTGCACATATCGAATAGAAAAATTAAAAAAAAAAAAAACTTCTAAGTTTTCTGTATTTCAGTGAACATTTTACTGCAATGGCAATAAGAGAAATTGAACTTTTCCGAATGGATGGTGACTGGGAAAAGTGGCATAGGAGCTTTGATATATATTTCACAGCAAACTCGATTAAAGATGACCAAATTAAACTGGCTAAATTGTTGCATTTTGGTGGCATTGAACTTCAAGATATATTCTATAATTAACCAGGTGCTAAAGTTGAAAAATCTGACGATAATGACGTATATAAAGTCGCTGTCGATAAATTAAATGATTATTTTACGCCAAAGAGAAGCCAAGCTTCGTATGCTTAGACACGTATTTTTCGGATTATCTCAAAATACTGATGAAACCGTCGAACAATTTGCGTTCCGCTTGCGGAAGCAAGCCAACAAATGTAAATTTAAGAATAACATCGATGAGTATATTGGAGATCAAATAACGTCAAGGACTAATAATGGAAAATTGCGAATCCACATCCTAAAAACCGATGAACTTAGTCTTGACGATGTTTTAGCGCATGCGACAGCTCTAGAAGCAGTTACAGTTGAAAAACGGGCTTTTCAACCCAACAACGAAAACATACAAAAGTTGGATGAGAACCAATATCGACGGAGAATTTTCGGAATAGGGACAAAACGAGTTACTGAGTGTTTCCGTTGTGGGCGGAGATCTCATGATGGTGGTGATGAAAGTTGTCCGGCTCGAAAACAAAAATGTCGTAAGTGTGAATATTTTGGGCATTATGAAAAACAGTGCCGCACTCGCAAACTTAAAAACAATGATTTGCCAGTAGAAGTACCAAGCGCCCGCGGTATGACACTAAAACTGAAAAAATTGGATTGATTGACGATAAAAATGACATATGACTATCAAACGACACTATTTCTTGCCGAATCGGGGAAATTTCTCCAAGAGATGAAAGCAAAAACCAATAATTATATCACTGGGTCCGATTTATCATTTAGATCATATGGCAATGAAATCCCATTGACTGTGATCCGATCATTCATTGCAAACATAGATGTCTACAAGTCCAATGCTGACGAGCGTATTTATATTATAAAAGGAGGTCGAACAGCATTAATTGGAAAAGAGTCGGCGATCAAATTGGGGGTCCTTAAAATCGGATTAAATATTTTTAATCTATCACATAGTGTGAACTTGAACAAGTTGCCTTGTATAAAGGGAATCGAAATCGACATACCAATCGATAAATCGGTAACTCCAATTAGCCAGCCTTACCGACGTATACCGATTCCTCTCGAAGACAAAGTAAACACCAAAATTGATGAATTATTAGAAAATGAAGTCATTGAAACTGTCGATGAGCACACTGGTTGGGTCTCACCTATGGTTGTTATAACTAAATCAAACAACGACATAGGGATTTGCGTAGATATGCGAAAGGCTAATAAGGCAGTACTAAGAGAAAAATACCCTATGCCAACAGTGGAGGAACTGTAAAGCAAATTAAAGAACGCCAAATTTTTCTCAAGTCTCGATATAAAACGCATTTCACAAGGTTTTGATAAAGCCAGCTTCGCGACACATTACGACGTTTGTGACCAACAGGGGGCTCTTCCGTTATAAACGCTTAATGTTCGGTATCAGCTGTGCGCCGGAACTATTTCAGAAAACGATCGAAAATATCCTGCACGGATGTGATGTAATTTTTGTTTATATTGACGACATTATGATATATAGAACAACCGAAAGCGAACATGATAATCGACTTCAAATTGTAAAAAAGCGTCTTGCAAAATATGATGTCGTGTAAATGAAAGTAAGTGCAAAATAAAAACCAATGAAATAGAATTTCTAGGACACGATATATCCGAAAATGGGGTCAAGCCTACCAGGTCCAAAATCGAAGCCGTGCAACATTTCAGACAACCGTAAACATTGGAGGAAATTAGAAGTTTCTTGGGATTAATTAACTATGTTTCTAGATTCATACCCGACGTTGCAACAAAAAATTTTCCACTCCGTGAACTTATCAAATTAAATAAATTTGAGTGGACAGAATTACAATCAAACTCGTTCAAAACGCTAAAAGAAGCACTCACAAGTGACTCTGTACTAGGGTTCTATGCTCTGGAAGATGATGTTCATGTAATAGCTGACGCCAGTTTAGTTGGACTAATATGCAGACGGTAAACGTAAAGCCAGATTTTCCGAGATAGGTATAGGTGATGTGGTGTGGACCAAAAAAGGACCGGACAGATAAGTTAAGTGCTCCATACAGTGATGAGAAATTCAAAGTACTCAATAAACACAATAGCGTTGTTACACTTCAATCAACCAAAACAGGAAACGTTATTCGGAGAAATATAACTCATTTAAAGTTGTGCCCTTCAACTGATCCCAGTAATGTAAAGTTGTCGGATGAAGAAGAGATTGACATAACAATGACCCGTCAATTAAACAAGCCGTCAGTACCTGTCGATAACTGTGATCAACCTGAAGTGCCGCAGTCTAATGGCCAAGATGGTCAATCGCCAATACCAAAACTTAGAACTAATATGAAACCATTTCCAAGCTGTACTGCCGTAAGTCTTAAAACAAGAAGAGAGATGTAGTGGTTTACTGTGATAATTGTTATATGGTAACTCTAAAATATGTATATATTATATAGTAGGCTAATGGAAAAAACAATTAAGAGCTAGATCCAGAAGTACGACGAACATATTCTCGAATTGTTAATTTAAAGCATTTTATTTAATACATAACTCAACAGGTAGGTTTAGATTGAACCAGTTCATCAAATTCATTATCTTCGGTGTCTTCTGGTTCATCATCCTCTGCTAACTCAGTGATCGTTTCAATACTTCGCGGTTCGTAAACCCATGTGGGATCAGATATGTCGTCATCACCACTATAATCTTTCAAATCAGACTCTTCTAAAATTCGCAAAGCGGCTTGTTGATCTTCCCTGTACAGCTTAAATCAAAATCTGAAAAGTACGATGAATAATTATTTGCATGTTAATAATAACCCAGCCTACATAATTGTGAGGGCCATAAATAAAACTCTTTCATCACGAATGTGTATGTTCGGTCGCAAAGTTGTACTAAAAAAAAAATTGGTTCGATCGGAAGCGGGAAAATATTTGACTACACAAATGTGTATGTTCGGTCGGAAAGGGAGGCGAGAAAAACAAGCGAACAGGCGAAATAAACAAGCGACAAATTAAAATCGGGAAGAGCGATAATGTGGTTTTTTATTATTCACAATCCAGTGATCGAACCATGAATTGGTTTGAATCCCTACTAGAGAAAATCGTAACAGTATCAATTTTTTAGTTAATAAATTTCCCATTTCCATACAATTTTCCAAAACAAAATATTTATTTGATCCAACAAAAGTTTTCACATAAACCAAACAACAATAGAAAATGTACTATGTATAGAAACACTGTACGTGGTGGAGTGTATGTTGTATGAAAATGTTTCATTATTTTTCATCCCCATTTAATTTCATTATGGAAAATGATAACAAAACCATTTAATTGTTCTCGGAAAATGTTTAAAAAAAAACAGAGGTAAATTGATGCTTGTAGTGTTCGTACAACACGAATAATTTTTAATCGGCATATAAACAATCAGGTATACCTGTATATCTATATATGGTACACCGCGTGTATACCGCTATATACACACAGACGGAAATGAATCCTAAATACTAAACGGTATATATGAACGTTTTGTGTCGAGCAACATCAGTCGGTCCCATATACACAAAGACTTAAGAGTCTTTGTGTAAATTGTATACACTTATGTACGGGGAATACGTTATATTGTTACAACTTAATTAGTTTTTTTTAGTCGGTTTGTGCCTTATGGTATAGAATGAAACCCGAACAACTGTTGTGTATATACGATATGGTATCTAGCTGAGATTTTGATAAAAAGAATTGAATTAATTTGAATTTTCGCTCTAGTGGAGTGTTGTGAAAGAAATTGGATGTAACACCTTTTGTAACATATGGTTGGATTTGTGTCGAACTACAGGAATACTGTATTCTCTATTTTTTGTTCGAATGACAGAAAAATTAATTGAAAAATCTTAATTTACACGGTTTTGTATAGTTTGGATGTATTTATAGAGATTGAACTTCCTTAGAATTCCATTATCGAAGAAAATGGCACCTGGTTCTTAAATGAGCCAACTTGACATATACGTCCGTACTTCTAACATAAAACTATCGTTCATCTCCACCAAACAAGCATTTACATACGACTAACCTTCCCGAAGACAAAATAACCACAAATTGGAATTTCAAATTAATTCCGTTTGTTGGGTGGTAAAGTAACTAGTTCTGTCTGTCTGAAGCCCTAATAAATTCTTCAGTATTGGGTTTAAGTGAGTCAACCGTTGTGGGCTTGATCCGATGAGCTTTAACATAACCCTACAGAAATAGTCTATCGTTAAATCACACGATCTAGGCGGCCGTCTCAATTGGGCCATTGTTCCGCGTGCTGTGTTGATTGAGGCACCGTCTTGTTGAAACCACATGTCAGCCAAGTCCAGCTCTTCCGTTTTGGTTTATACATAGATGTAATCATCTCATAACCTATACCAAACAGTTTTCGGAATGCATTGGCAGTTCTCGCCATGCTTCTGGCTGCTCTTCCCACCAAACACGGCAATTTTGTTTGTTCACGTATCCATGCAGGCAGAAATGTGCTTCATCGCTGAACACAATTTTCCGATAAAAAGTGGATCTTCATCCAGTTAAACCAGCGCCCATTTACCAAAAGTAACCCTTTGTGGTAGGTCGTGTGGTTTCAATTCTTACACTAGCTGTATTTTTAAAGGTTTACACCCAAATCCTTCCACAAAATTTTACGCAGTTTACGTATCCGGGTTGGAGTCTTAAGGTATCATTCAATCCGATGACTCGTTTAAAGAAACAATTAGGTTCACTCACGCTTTTTTTGTCCAGAAATTAGTTAAGCAGTTCTCCCAACAAGAACCGCTCTACTTTTATCTGCTATTTTAACCGAGTTGGGTTGCATTATGTGATATATTTTGTTGGTCAACTGCCATCAAACAAATGAGCGTCTGTACACAGACAATTGACAGGTTGGGTAATCGCATGTGCAAGCGTACTTTACCCATTCGATTATCGACTGCTTGGAAGTACAAAGTAACGGCACGGTCCATATGTCGATGCTTAATCTCGTGTCTGGATTACTAAGTGGGGGTTCATTGCTATGTTTAAAAATCTATAGGCTGAACAGTCATGTCTTTATGTACCCACATGTTTTCTTCAATTTAATTCGATTTCTTATTTTATTGGCATGAAGGATTTCTGTTATGTGAGATGAATATTTTTGTATGATGACGTAGAGATAGATACACAATGAGATAATCAATATAAATATCTTAATTTTCTCTTTATTTAACGAGATGATACGATATCGATATATTATCATTTACTGCATCCGAAATTCATTTGATATATCAACTAACTCCAAGTTTATAGGTCATGAAGCATTACATCACAAAGTTGATTTGACGTCTCAAGGCTACATGAAACTATTAGATGCACGCCTTATTTGAAGGCCTGAAAACACTGCAGTAAACACACATAAACATTTTCAACCGATCAAAATTTTTCAACCACTCACGGAGATGGAATGAATGATTAAGAATGAAGCCGTTGCATAGAATATTTTGTGAAATAAAAAAAACTGTAGCGCTCAAATAGGTAAGCTTCTTAGTACTTGTTTGTTTGTTTGTTTTTGTCTCTACAATCTGTTTTGGGGCTCGAGGCACTTCCAACTCTTTCGCGGTTCGCTTATTTACGTCCTTACCTTACGCCATTACAGCCAAATCGAGGACGTACGGCTATAGGTCCGATTTATACGTAGAACCATCTGCACATTGCATAGCTCCATGCCAGCCTATAGTACTGACATGGAAGATGGGGCGGCCCATGAATTCTGTACTCCAACAGGGGGTCATAGATGTGTTCATTCACACCACCGATCGTAATCGTATGGTGAAAAATCCCTTTGCCATCCTGCCCCTATCGGGATTCGAACCCGGTACCTCCCGCTCCAACTGCCGCAGCTTTAACCACTGCGCCACCTGGGCGGTTTCTTAGTACTTACTAATAAAGAAATAGGTTGTTCGCTGAACTTCCATCAGGATTTTCCGGAAAACCATGATGTTTAATGTTGGCCACCAAAAGACCAGTAACAATATAGACTGATAGTGAACGGCATAATGTTTATAAATAGTTCCAATTTTTTCTACAGTAGTGTTTGTACTGAAGTAAAGCACTATAGTAGTTTCTATATGTGGTTTTCAAGTCAGTCAGGAAGAAATCATATTTCATGAATAAATACACGTGAAAACGGGTTTCGGCGTTTAAAAATCGCTTTTATAGAGGACAGAATCGAGACAACACGAAACTCAAAAAAAGGTTAAGGATGCCCGATTATGGGTCAATTTCAACGGAAAACCCAAATATTTATGGCTCGAAACTAATTTAACGCATCTGGTGGGAATGTATCGGAGTGATCTACTATAAGTTACCCCAGCTTAACGAAATCAATCCCGAAGAATATTATCAACAGTGAAAGGGGTGGATTACCCTGTTAATTAATCATATGCTTGGGTGTAGAATGGTTAATTTGGAGCTGGGAAATTCACTATCATAAAACGGGTGATTAAAGGAATCCCGCAGGGAAGTCTCTTGTCTTCTCTTCTCTGGAACAGCAATAGGTTGCTGTTAGAACTGGAAAGATAATAGCTGTTTCTGGTAAATATTTAAAGCACGGTCAAGGAGATAATCCATAATGCCCTCCTAATCATGACGAGTTGGGCCATCAGATGTGGACTGGCAATTAGCTCGTCCAAAACTGTACTGGTACTATTAACCAGTAGGAAATATAAAATCCCGGTACTTAAATCCAGGTGAATCCTCTCTTAAATGGTAGGAGACTAGCTTTTACTAACAAGGCAAGATTTCTAGGCGTATTCTTGGACAGTAAGCTTAGTTGGAAGCATATTGGAAAGAGTAAACTGGCTATTCACTTAGGTACTAAGACCTGTACTTATGTATGGAATGAGCGTGTGGTGGCCAGTTCTTGATTAAGTAACTTACAAAAAGAGGATCGAGAACTTGCAAAGAACGGCCTACATGCTTATACGCGAGGCACTGAGAACAACACCAACACGTGGTTTGAAGATTATGTTTCACCTTCTCCCCGTCGATATTTATTGTAAGGAGATGGCGGCTATTACGCCCACTCAACAGACAGTGGAAATGTCTTCAGACAGGACACTCGACGATAATTAGATCGCTAAGGAAGGAACTGGCGAATCTAGACAAGGTTTCGTACTTCCAGTCTACCTCCTACGTTCATGCCCGGCTTTGGCACACAAAAGACATGAATATTTGGGTAAATTCGTAATGGTGCGAGACTATTCACGCTACAAACGAATAAGTAGTTCAAACTGGTTCTCGTAAGGATAATAGGAAATTAAAATCCTGTGGTATCACAACGGACCGTCGCAGGTCTGAGTGTGCTGTAGCAGCCACCCAACCCTACCTATAACCTTACCAATCAACAGTGAATGAACCAATAAGTATAGACTTATTTTCACTCACAAACGAAACACATTACGGATTAGCAACGAAAATTAATAATCGATTCTATTTGTGAGACACCTAGAAGAATCGTTTTAATCTATTTACCCAAAGAAACTTCAGCTGTTCTAGCTTTTTCTAAAATGTAGCGCTGCTAGGTTGAAAGATGGCTGAATATACTCTGGACGGCCGCGTATAGTACGTCACAGTACAACAGTGTTGCTATAAATTAACTAGTGTGACGTACTATTAAAAATTGGTAATACATTGTATACTGTTTGCGAGGGTTGAATGCGAGTTCTCTTAAATCTCGATATTATTTTATGGGATTTATGGGCAAACAGTTATCACGATGCAATAGTTAAAGACATGGCGTATCGAGTTAATGGTGAATTGCTGGTATGTGAAAATCAAAGTGAAATTTCAGTGATTGGAACCAACCCTCGCAATTTTACGACCATGATTTTTTTATTAGGGTCTTACTGTATATCATTGTATATTGCAAAGAGAATTCTCATTTTTGATTCTCTAATTCGTAAAGTAAATAAATTTTGAACACAGTACTTTTCAGTAATTGATCTCACTTTTGACAAATCGGTCGCCTTTTTTTCTTTTAGTTGTATATTTTATTGGGTGTGGCACCATGAGTGAAGACAGTGGGAAAATAACTGAAATTAGTGATAATGTTTCTGATACGTGTTGTGAAAATTCTAGTAAACAAAGCAAAAGGTAAAAATCTATATTTAATTTCGAAATCATGACGATAAATTGCATGTGGCTTAACGACTTATAAATAAGTGATATTATAAAGAAGTTTTATTTAGTGATGGCAAAAGTGTAAAAAACGCCGAATTACGAGCGATTTATGATCAGCTGTTAAAATTGAAGTAAAACTCGCATATCAATGTTGAGTAGTTGGAGCGTGGTTGATAAACGCATGTGCTCGATGTCTCTATAACGTTTTTAAAACACAAAACGCTTGTCGTTTAGTCTAATTCGTTATATTTCCATTTTATTGCAATTGATGAAAGCATGTTCATTCAGATAACACAGTTTCACTTGATACATTATGCAACAGTGATGTTCGAGGTCATTACATCGACCACTCATAGTATCAAATATTTTATATTCGATTCAATAAACGATCTAAACGATCATTTAGTTTAATTCTCAAGAGAATGAGAGCGAAATATACTGTTTGAAGTGTGAGTAAAAAATACATTAATACTCCAAAATTCGTACTGATTCTCGCTCTCGAAAAAATTACGAATATGATAATGAGATTTACAATCTACCGCCCAGGTGGCGCAGTGGTTAAAGCTGCGGCAGTTGGAGCGGGAGGTACCGGGTTCGAATCCCGATAGGGGCAGGATGGTAAAGGGATTTTTCACCATACGATTACGATCGGTGGTGTAAATGAACACATCTATGACCCCCTGTTGGAGTGCAGAATTCATGGGCCGACCCATCTTCCATGTCAGTACTATAGGCTGGCATGGAGCTATGCAATGTGCAGATGGTTCTACGTAAATCGGACCTATAGCCGTACGTCCTCGATTTGGCTGTAATGGCGTAAGGTTAGGACGTAAATAAGCGAACCGCGAAAGAGTTGGAAGTGCCTCGAGCCCCAAAACAGATAGTAGAGATAAAAACAAACAAACAAACAAACAAACGAGATTTACAATCACACGCATAATGGATGAAAGAAAACTGAAACTGATATTCATGTTGATACATGAATGAATTGATTTTCAAGTTGATACATGATCAAGAGCATATATGAAGAGTAAAATGTTATTTTAAGCTAGTACTGATACTCTATAGTTGATACTGGCATTTTAATACATGAGATAATCTAATTTTTGCGAGTAGAGGAGATAAATACATGATCATTTTGATCAGGGCTGGCTATCTCATAGGTGCAGATGCTGCAATGCTGCAACCAGGTCGGCCCAAATATTTATGAATATTAACAAAAATTAATAAATTCAATTAAAACTGTAACCAAAATTCATATACTTAAGAAATATTGAAATCTTAAGCGTTTGGCGGATAGTCCGACAGTATATATGAAAGAAATAATGAAAGTTTTCTGAAACTGGTGCAAGTCATGGGGAAATTTGATCCTATTCTCTCAGAGCACTTGCATTGAGTTAATAATAATGAAACTCTAGATATTCAAAGTAGGAACAAACAAATAACACTTATCATTAGAATCGTACGCAGACCAATATTGAGGCAAATTCTCAAAGAAATTCTATAAGGTTTCTTAGACCCAACAGGTAAACGTTTAACCAATTTAGTTTTAGGGCGATTAGTTTGGGATTTTCTATTTATAACTGTGGACGCCAAGGATATGACAACGGTTCGAATATGAAAGAGAAAAATATTGGAATGTAAGGGCAAATAAGGCAATTGGAACCTCGTGCATTTTTATTCTAGTGCATCCGCTTATTTCGTACTTTCAGATTTAGAGGATATTTATGAAGGATTATTGGAACTCGATTAACTGAATTTGATTGCATCGATCATTTTAAATTTGGTACGCAGTTTTAGGCTGTAAATATATTACACTCGACTAAATTATTTTTAAGAAATTTGAGAACTGATTCAGAGAACTGATCTCAGACACTGTTTTACTTCTGGACATATGCGCTAGTTTTCCTTTTGCCTCAACAGTTAGCGCTCGTCGATAGAAACCTTTTTAGTCTTGTTGAAAGTAGAGATTTTTGAAAATAATTGTCTGAAGGCAGAGCACCACCTTTCATGTAATAACAAGTCAGATACTAGTGAATCAGAATTATGTTTAGAATAGAGACTTTGAGGGACATTAAATTACATAATTACTCCAGATTGATATCTAATCTATAGCACCACATTTCGTTAACTACGTATATAATCAGATTCTAGTGGTTCCATTTGACATTCCAAAAACAGCCATCGAAACACCTTTCGGGTTGTTTGGGTTTTTGAAATGACATTTGTATTCAGAAGTGTAGTTTAGGTGACACAGGTAGTGAATTTAGGTAGTGATTTTATAAGTAAAATTTAGTGTGTAGACTTCGATTTATTCACTTTAATTCTCTACTTAGCTAGTCAATCTTGTATATTATTTATGACTATTAGTAGTTCAAATGTGTGTGTGTGTAACCGCCCAGGTGGCGCAGTGGTTAAAATTGCGGCAGTTGGAACGGGAGATACCGGGTTCGAATCTCGATAGGCCAGGATGCAAACGGGATTTTTCACCATACGATTACGATCGGTGGTGTAAATGAACACATCTATGATCCTCTGTTGGAGTGCAGAATTAATGGGCCAACCCATCTTCTTTGTCAGTACTATAGGCTGGCATGGATCTGTGCAATGTGCAGATGGTTCTACGTAAGTCGGATCTATAGCCGCACGTCCTTGATTTGGCTGCAATGGCGTAAGGTAAGGACGTAAATAAGCGAACCGTGAAAGAGTTCGAAGTGCCTCGAGCCCCGAAAGAGATTGTAGAGATAAAAAGAAACAAACAAACAAACAATCATAATTCAAATGTGGCTTCACCGATTGTGTCACCAACAGCTGGAATTGCAATATCATCTGCAAACTTGCCGATAGTTGTATTATTTGTCTGAAATAGTTCGCTTGAGAACAGTACAAAAATGACACCTGCCTAAGGTTCTTTTATAGTGGGGTAAACTCCTTCCTGTTTTCAAGTACGGCTTTAACAGTTACAATACTCAACTGGGTGAGTTCTATTTGATTTAAATATTAGCTCTAGCCAGACATTGCCAAATGCCTATGCACTATGTCCAACGATATGGCTAAACGCATATGCCTGATGAGATGATTTTGATGATTAAGATGCCATACATTTTCTAAGCACAAACGTCTTCATCGGCTGGATGATTCAATCTATGTCACTCTGTGAAGTTCTAGTTTAACTCCCACCATCATTCGCTGTCACGATTACAGCACCCAGCATCATTATCGTATTCTACAAGTATATGTTTAAGCCATCATGGATGAATAAATTATTGTGTCACAAGTATACCGTGGTTTACTTAAAAAATACAATCAGAAACATTTAAACTCATAAAAAGGCTTGATTCTATTAATAGTCGCGTTTCATGACTCCAACGGAATCAAATCAGAACACATTTTCCATGCAAACCAAAGACACATTTTGATCCAAATTTCATTTTGGCTCAAAATATCTCTTTGGTTTGCATTGAAAATGAGATCTGATCTGAATCAGTTGGAGTCATGAAACGCGGCTACTATATAATAAAATAGGATTGACAACTCAAGAGCACTGCTGAGAAGATGTGTCTTTTACAGTACCATTGATGGTGCTGTATATGGCACATGGTGCATATCTTGTGTAATCTATGTGATTTTACTAAGCAAGTTTTCATGTGATAACGTCATATCAGGCATGATGGGCACGAAATGTGGCCATAAACCATTTTGTTGCAAGTAACAATTTTATGACAACGATACGACATACTCAATTCTAAAGAGCAGGTTACCCAGCATATAATGCGGTACTTACTATACTTAGAATTTTTTCAGCTCAAGGTCAATACAAATGCTTCAATTTGGCTAAATAAGTGTTAAAAAATCATTTTTATCATCGGATAATGAAATTATTGATCATCGAGGCAAAAAAACTAGATGCCGCCTAATAAATATTCTCGCAAGAGTTTTCTCTGGAAGATACCTAAGCACGGTAACGGAGGTAATCCAAAATGCCCTTCTAATTATTACGAGGTGGGCCATCAAATGTGTACTGGCAATTAGCGCGTCCAGATTCACCTCTCTTAAACATCAAGAGACTAGCTTTTACAGACAAGACAAGATTTCTAGGCGTAATCTTGAACAGTAAGTATAGTAAGCTTATCTCGGAAAGAGATGGGGCTGAAGCCGGAGCTGGTACACTGCCTGTTCACTTCCGTAGTAAGACCTATACTTATGTATGGGGTGAGCGTGTGGTAACCAGCTCTTGATAAAGTAACGTACAGAAAAAGGATTGAGAAGGTACAGGGAACGGCCTGCATGCTTATAAGCGGGACTCTGAGAACGACAACTACAAGTTCCTCGGAGGTCATGTTTCATCTTCTCCCCGTGGACATTTATGGTAAGCAGATGACGGCGATTATGGCCACTCGACTATATCAGCCATATATCTCAGTGGAAATGTTTTGGAAGCATGGCAGTTCTTTACGGATGGCTCCAAGCTACACGGTCAAGTATAGGACCTGGAGTATTCCGTGATAAATTAGAGGTAGATATAGCATTTCCTCGATTGATATCGCAATTTATGTAGACAGCCAGGCGGCAATAAAGTCCCAGGACTCTCTTTCTCTGACGTCTAGAATGGCGTTGGATTGCCGCTCGTCTCTAAATGAGATGAGTGAGCATTTCAACATTCAGACGTCATGGGAAACTGCAGGGTGGACGAACTTGTGAGGCATGGTACAACTCTCGAACTGCTACCACACAGTGCAAACATGGGAAGACCCATTGGCGCACTCAAGATTGTGCTAAAAAAAGAGGCAGCAGCTTCAGACGACTTGTGGACAAACACCCTCTCACCTAGAGTTGCAAGGCAAATCTGGACTTGAAACGCTGAAAGAAACTTATCTTCCTACGAAGACGTGAACTTAAAACGTTCGTAAGGATACTCACAGGACATTGCCTTCTTGGAGAACATACGAGGAGGTTAGGTTTAGAAGATGATGACTTTTGCAGAAGCTGTATAGACAAGGAGGAGGAAGAGACGGTAGACCACCTCCTATGGTCATGCCCGGCTTTGGCACACAAACGACATGAATATTTGGGAAAATTTTTAATGGACTGCCTCTCAGGTCTCGAAAACTAAGGTGTAAGACATATTACGCTTCGTAAGAAGCTCAAACTGCTTCTCATAAGGATAAAAGGGCAGTAAGATCCTGTGGTATCACAACAGACCGTCGCCGGTCTAAGTGTGATTTCTTGTAATATTGCAAAAGTCCAGAATTATATTTATGTCACATGATTATAAATACGACTGCTTTGTATAACTCCTTGTCATCTAAAGACACTTACAAAGATTCTACCAAAAATTGTTTTAAAATCGAGTTTCTGTAATAAAGATTCATTTTTATAATAAATAATTTTCTTTCCTCGTAGGAACAAGTATAGTTGTTGGGATGAAATAGATGCTGTTTGGATGCAAGATGCCTTCCTAGGTAAAATACCGAAAGTTAGAAAGTTTTGAAATTTTATTGTAATTTAATCAAAATTATTTTTTAAGTACAGACAATTTATGTTCATGAAGAAATATTGGAGTGGATAGTCGAGGTAAGTCAATAAATAAGTGTCCTAGCAAACTAATAATCTATGGCTTAGAAACGGTCTTTACCGCGTCTCAACTGAGACCTTACGAACCAGTGTTAGCTGACCATCTACAATGTGAATGGTGCACATTGTAGATGGTCAGCCCAACGAATGTTTTTTACACACCAACGCGTTTTTATGTCATCCGGTTGCATGTTCATTTGGTCAACGGCGGGAATCGAACTCGAGACCGCGGCGAGATGAGAAACTCTCTTAACCGTTAAGCTACAACCGGCGACATCCTAGCAAATTAATTGTCACATTTAATGCAGTAGTTTTATATATCTAAGAATTATTTTGTATAATTACAGGAAATAGATGAAAATATTCTGAAGGAACTGATTCGGGCGACTGTCGAGGAAGTATATCATCATCATTTAAGTGGCCGGGTTTTTATGATAACATTCTTCCTGCATAAATTTACAACCTCTACATGTTATAAAGCTTTAAATAAACTCAAACACTCGATGACATATAAAATGTCATGGAAAGCGAAACCAACGTATTTTCTACGAATCGATACCAAATTTGAAGGAGCAAAAGTAGGTCGTATGAAAGCTCCCCGGATAAATAAAGCCGGAATGAATACTCAGTTTTTGAAATGAGCTTTATTTAGTGTATCAATAATGTACGTTTTATTAAGAAACGAAATTTGTACGTTTCATACGAAACGTACAAATTTCTTTTTAAGTTTGTAGCTATTGTAACTTAGAGCTTGTAAAATTTTATTTCATAAAATGACTAAGAAAGGGTGAAATTAGATTTGAACATATCTCATTTTTTTCAAATCAAAATAATCACGATCAAATTTAATTACAAATCGATCTATATTTTTATAAATTTTGTGCTTTTTATTTCAACGATATCTTCTGAAATATATTTTCCATGCTCTAATTCTCTCTTGGTTGTACGACGAGAGTAAAACTCATTTCTATATAAATTTAGAAAAATAATATTGACAAAAATACACATAGTTGAACGAGAAAACTTAAAAAATTCGATAACAGAAATCAGTTCATCAGAAATTTTCAACATGCAGTTGTCAATAAATAATATAATCAGCTGATCAATGTTTACATTTCAAAATGAACACAATAACCTAATCACAATTTCTATTTTGCTACACATTTATTCACAATCACAGCACAACACTACACTATATTCTCAATCCTAAAATACAGAGGATCATTAAAAATGGTTTATTGATGCTGTCTCAAAATAAGAATAGTATTTAATTGCATAATTATGCATTAAATACAAAACCAATTGTCATAATGACAGAAATGTCATAAAAATGGGAGAGAGAGAGAATATTTTTTTATATTGAATGATAGTTCGATGAAATGCCATTACTAGCAATACCAATAAAGCTCAGGCCAATTATTTTCTTTTATGAGTACAATTCGTTCGTAAACTGTCGATTTCTCGCATTTTTTGACTTTGCTTTGTTGTATCTTACAATACAGGCCTTAACATCAATTTTTGTATATGAGGCATCTAAATATGATTATTTATCAAGACTGCTGTACAATAATTTTCCCATTTATTGATACATGCTCAAATTTTTCATTCATAAGAAATTTTCCTAATTTTTATTTTTATTTTCGGTTAACATGCGTATATGTGTACGGCCGTTTCCCATCGAAAAACATGGCCAGTCCTATGTATGTGTAAATGAATAGAAAGCCGTAAATACATCAACAATCGTATGAATTGATTTTTTCGAAAGTTTTGACTTTTCACTTCCTATAACTTGGTAGGCAGGCCCCAAAACCAATTACTCACTTTCCAGAATTTGGAAAATGATTATTTATCAAGAATCCTGGATTAATAATTTTCATTTAAACTATTATATAATAATATTTTAATTCATGATTTTGAAGATTTAAGAATTTATATTTTTATATTTACGATCGTGAATAGAAAAATAAAACGAAATGAATTTATAATATCGGGTTTTAATGCATATTGTTTGTTATATTGTGCTCTGGTTCCCGCATACATTTAGTAATATGATTTTATGTTGCATCCCGCTCGTTCTTTTCCATTTTTCCTTCGTTTCAATTTTTTTTAGAAATAATGCAAACAGTTTTGTTGTTCGTTGTCTTTTAGTGCATTTCGCTTCATTTTTATTTTATTTTTGATTTTGTTGCTTTGTTTTAGTTTGCTACGAGCAGCGGGAGGGAGTATTTGTTTTATGATAAATTTTATGTTTTCGTAATTTATTTTCAATACACATAAAATTTTACTTGTTCGAATTATTTTTTTTTTAGGTTTATAGATATTTATCAATTTTATTTAGATTTTGATAATATCTATCTGAATTTTAATAAGGAAATAAATTAAACAAATCGTTAATTTTATTATTTCCAAAAATAATTAAATTGATGTTTCGTTTAATTTTTCGAAATAGAATTAACGAGTTAACAATTATACAAATTTTGTCACTCGAACTAGTCAATAAAATAATTTAATTATATCAAATTTATTTATATTTATATGTTTATTAAAATTAATATTTTCGCAAATATATTTGCCAAAAATTAAATATATTTTAGGTCAATTTTTTTTTCATACTGACAAGTAAACATATGTACAATACAATACAAAAACAGTAACAGACAATGTACCATCAAAAACAAAAAGAAACAAAAAAAAATCAACGTAAACAAAACAAAAAAAATAATTTTTGTGACTTTGTGTATTCTTTGTTTGCTAGAGTGTTTTTCTATACAGGATTCAAATGCAAAAGAGGAGTTACGTTTTATAATCACTGTTTATACATTTTATCGAATCACATTGAACCATTTTGATCGTTTGATCATATTCGATAAACGAAATATTATCGAACTAACATATTAGCCGAAAATAAAAATAAAAATTAGGAAAATTTCTTATGAATGAAAAATTTGAGCATGTATCAATAAATGGGAAAATTATTGTACAGCAGTCTTGATAAATAATCATATTTAGATGCCTCATATACAAAAATTGATGTTAAGGCCTGTATTGGAAGATACAACAAAGCAAAGTCAAAAAATTTGCGAAAAATCGACAGTTTACGAACGAATTGTACAAATTTTGTTGTTTTCTATTCATTTACTCATACTAGCTCATAAAAGAGAATAATTGGCCTGAGCTTATTGGTATTGCATGAAGCAAAACACAAATTACAATACAACTTAACAATTAATGAAATTGATTTGTTTGGTGTAAAGTGCCATTTTGATGTATTCACTTTGTGAGCATACTTAAAATAAAATATAGTTCTCGTAACCTAACTATGTATCTGTCTCTGTTTACATTTTTAGTTATTAAAATACCATATTTTAATTTAATGAATAAGATAAGAAAATGGAAAAATAAATCGAAAAATGATCAATTTCAGGATGAAAACTGAAATTTCTGTTTTCAATTGAATATACCCTAAGTTAAATTTGAACAACTGTTCATTCAAATATTTACTATATAGTAAAGCCTTTCCTTTCATACATTTTGTATGAAACTGACTTTGATTTTTTTTTGTTACACTAAATAAAGCTCGTTTTGAACATTCCCGCTTATATCATTAAGATCGCTTTGGTCGTATGCATGTTTTAAATCCAAAACTGAGTTTTAATTATTTTTGTTCCAGGTAATGCTATTAGACTTCCTTCACAATCATAAGATAAATGGTCATATCAATACCACAACAGTGGAAGTGAATTGGATGGGTATCCCAAAAATCGAAATTTATGAATTTCAAGAAAACCTATCGGACGGCACAATTCAAGAAATTGATGAAATATTCGAAAGCATAAAATGTCCAGCGCCGATTTATATTTGTGATCAATTTGAATGGCACCGGGAACTTGGAGATTTTATTGAGATTGATACACTCGCACTGGATATATGTACCGAATATTGGAACCGTTTCAACCTACTTAAAGACTATTCGGTTCCTGATATTTTATGTTTAGATCTAGTAAATAAAGATTATCGAGTTGAATCTTTTAACGAATACCTCGATCGGTATCTTACCACATTGTTAAAGAAATCACAATGCCAACTGAAATCCAAACTTGATCCAATTACGAATTATTTATTACGTTTCCTTGCAAGTTATTTTATTTTACGATTTCATGCCGAAATACCAATGATGTGCTGCTCCTATAAAGATTTACCCATATTAAAGCTTTACGAAATACCAATAAATCCAAAATGCAAAGATGTAATCTATTTAACAGGAGATCAACCACATCCCGATACACTTTTAACTGTAAAATGTCAAAAAGAAAAATATGTCATAACGAATTACACCCACATGACCCATTCGTTATTTTTAGATTTGGTGAAAATGTCAAAAAAGTGCCAAACATTTACTTTTAGATTCGATAAAGAATTCATTTTTAACTATAAAATTGACCGGACTTCATTGAACGATTCGCGTGATTTAACGTGGAGCTCTTACGAAGGCAAATTTATCACCATCGAATTAAAAGACTGCATCAAAAGTAACGCTGCAAACTTAATCAAATTTGTCAGCTACATAATTTCGGCGTTTACCGCCCAAAATTGGCCATGCTATGAACTTCGTCTCAAAAACTGCATGCTTGATGATTACAAATGGCTTAGTAAAATTGGTTATGGCTGCTTAGAAATACAATTTAATTTGTCTATTTGTCCGCAACTAATTAAAATATTGAGCAGTGGTCTCAACCGACCAAGAAAGATTGTATTTTATAATTGCCAAAATATAACTGACGAACAAGTTATGATGCTTTTGGAAAATATTGGGACCAAAGTAAGTATTTCAACGGACTCGACATTATGCTTCTTGCTATTAAGTAAAAATTTTGTTATATTTTTTCCAGAACTTATTTATAGGAGGCATCAATTCATACACTCCTCTTTTATTTTTCCGAGTAGCGGGATACTTAATGGTGAAGAGAAACGTCAACAGCATTGATGCACAATCATTATTAGAAATATTATCACTCTGGGATGAAAACGTACGGAAAAAAATCGAAAAAATCTATTTCGCTTACGAACCTGAATCTGGTCAAGTTGTTATTCGAAATAGGATAACAAACAAAATATTAGATTTGTATTGTTTTTGGAACGATATCAATGAAGACGATATCAATGAAGTTTCAAATAATATTTATGCAGAATAAAACTTTATAATTATGTAATATGAATAATGACCTATTTGAAGAATTGGCCCCAATGTCGTCCAATTTATTTCAGGTGACAGTCTAACTATACGCTCCAGACTTGATTGTCATCGTCGTATAAAGATTTAAAAAAAAAATCAATAATTAATTAAATAAAACAAATTTAATATTAATATTTTATAAAATACATTTTTAATCGTCTCACATTATATAAATAAATAATTTAACTTTTAAATTAAAAAAATTTAAATATTTGTATAAAATTCAATAAATCTTCGTTGGGTTGTGTTGATCTTCACACCGAGTGGACGTGTTTTTTTCCTCTCGGTGTTATTAAATAAAATAAAATAAATTCGTTTGTTGTGTGTGCGTGGTTTTAAATCGGATCACAGATGAGTATCGCTATTATATTATTATATTATATTTTATTATTATTGTGATTACATTATATTATATTGTGTTGTGTTGTATTTAATTATATTTTGTACGATACTATTACATCTCCATACGCTATTACGCATTGACATCTCACAGGCAATGCTTTATACAAGTATTGGTATTATTGTGTTACATTCAGTTCTTGTTTCTCCGTTATATGTTTAATATTGTAATTTGTAATATATAACGATTTGTCTTTGTGTCTTATGTACATCAATTTTCAAATCACACGCACACCACAGTATTCCATTGAAAGCGATCGCATGCTTTGTATGATTCGTCTTCTTTCGTTTGCCTAGCACATCGCTCTTCATACAATTCTCTTATTCCCCTTTCCTTTAGATGTTTTTTTATATTTTGGTTTATGTATCTTTCCAAACATACAGTAGTAGGGATTTTGTATATTTAAATTTTAACACGATCACTGCCATTGTGCGATCGTTGTGTAGGAAAATGTTAATATATTCAATGTAATTGGCGAATTACATTTTATTTTTATAAATTTTTGGATTGTGTTTGTGTTGTATATACATCATTATTTGATTGTTGAAAACGCAAATTTACACACGACTGTCTCATTTAAATGCCTAGGTATTCATATTATGTATATAACAGAGTTTTCGTTTCGTCCATCAAAATTCTGTTTCCTATGTTTATTAGAGAATTTTTTGTTTATTTTTATTTTATATATTTTATGCCGTTGTTATATATACATATATACAGGTGATCCTTGACTTACGTCGTAGATTATCATATACATATATACAGGCGATCTTTGACTTACGTCGTGGATGCGTTCCTGAAAAGTTCAACGTTACTTGAAACGACGTAAGTCGAAAAAGTATTCAAATGTGTAATGAGGGAATATGTTGGTTCTGTGCGGGGTACAATGTATTTAAATTCTAAATGTAATTTAAATACATTGTACTTTTTACGTTGCCGGCATGTTTTTTCATTGTATATTTGAATACTTTAATCTAATGTAATCTTATCAGATGATGAAATACTTTCATCATTTATCCTGCTAGGTAAATAAATTTTTTACGTCAGACGGATCGGCATCTATGAAGCCAGTTTTTTTGGCCATGTTGATGATTTGAGTTTGTACTTCAGCTGCATCTTCGATAGAACTGGTGGACTGATTCGACCAAGGCTTTTTCCACGATCCAGACTTGGTGGTGTCGCTGACTTCATCCCAAGATTTGCTAATGTTGAAAACATGTCATTTCGTGTAGAGAGACTGGCAGTAACCCAAGCCTTTCTATAACTTCTTCAAACAACAAGTAAACTTGTTTTTGTGATACCCTTTAAAGCTCTCGGGTTCTCCGAATGGTAAATCAGCAAAGGATTTAACTTGAAGTCGCCGACGACATTACCACCAAGCAGAAGCGTCAAACGGTCTTTTGCTGCTTTAAAGCCGGAAGCATGTTTTTCTGCTGTGGTCAAATATGTTCGCGAGGGCGTTATTTTCAAGTAATAAGAAGCTGTTTCGTCGTTAAATAGTTGATGGCTTAAATGGCCATCTGCAACGATGCTTTTAATTGTTTGCAGAATGAAGTTTCGTGCAGCTGAGACTCACCAGAAGTTTTAATATTTAGGAATTCGTTCCGATTTTTAAAATTTTGGAACCAACTCCGACTATATTGGAAAGTATTTGTTTCTTCGTTATTTAGTTGACAAGAGGCCCGCAAATACTCTTAGCTTTGGTTTGGATGATCGACGTACTAAATGTAATATTTTTTGGATTGAGCCTTTTATCCAATCTATCAACAATAATTCCATTGTCTCGATTCTAAAATTAGCAAACAATTTCGTACTTTTTGAGGTTCCCGCTTTAGCATGATTTAGATTATTTAGCGAATTTTTTTTTTGCATAAAAATTGTTCTTTCAGTTGTTGGTAGAATATTTAAATTTCTGGAAATTTGTTTTCTGTATTCCAATTCGAAAGGGTGCGTGTGTGTGACACATAGTTAATAAAGAAGGTGTACACATCCTCAGGGATTTTGTAGGACAGGAGTGTTTAGATTTGGTGCAGAACACGGGTATGTATCTTCCATTATCGGAGTTACATTTTGGGATTGCGGTTGAGGGTTGTTTTAGTCTGGAAGATTGTGATGGGTCGGGCGGGTATTTGAATCTAGTGGCGAGGATTTGGAACTATTTAAATATTTGGATGTCGGCGGAATCGTAGCTGTTTTGCAGTGGTGGTTTGGAGGCATTCAGTTTTGCAGAGTGGTGGGAGGTTTTGATGTTTTGGTTGGATTTTTGAAGGATGTCGGAAGCGGTTTGAAAGAAGCGGTTTTTGTAGGTATGCTGGTGATTTGTTCTTTGACTCATGATACTGCTGCGGTTCGCGGGGGGGGGGGGCGTTTTCGAAGCTGGATTTGATTGAGACGGGCATGAGGGTTAATCTAGTTGTGGTGGCGGTTGGGAGCCTCTGTTGGCATGTGGAATTTTGGACGCGAGTGGGATTTGTTGGGGCCTGGAGGATTCGCCGGAATGTGGGGTGTTTGGATGAATTTCGGTTTGTTGAAAGTCAGTTGAGATATGTCTGTACTTTCTATTTTTATTTTTTTTAAGGTTGGTGTTCCGTTGTTGAGGGTGCTCTGAAAGAGTTTGTATTTTGGATGCTTACGATTGGGTTCTCGTGTTAGAGTTTATTTGCTACTAATAGATGTATGTTTGGTTGAATGTTGAGTTTGGAACGTGTTTGGTTTGCTTGAATAGGGTTCGCTTCGAGGGGTGTCGATTTCCTTCACTTTTTGGGGTGCTTCTGCTCCATTGCATTATGTGGCGTCCCTGCCTACTTTATTGCCTGTGTGTCGTGCATACGTGCCTGTGGGTTATCCATGCGTAATTTCAATTTATTAAGTTTCGTATTTGGATTTAAGGGTGCTTTTTGAAGACAATATCCATTGTTCTTTTTTGATTTATGAACGGTGAAGGTCGGAGCGGATCTACTACATTTGTAGTAAAGTGACATCCCTGATCACGACCATAATACGGGCATTGCATTACAATTACATTGTATTGCAGAAATATATAACAAAAAATTTATATTTCTGCAATACAATGCATTTAAATAATAATAAAGCATAATTTAAATAATAATATAAAATAATAATAATAATTTATGGAAAAGGTTTGGTTTTAATTACTTATATAAGTGTAAATATGATTATAGTTGGAGAGGGTTTACAAGGAAAGTTTATTTTATTTTTAATAAAATGTTGCATAATTTTGGAATGTAATACGTTTTAAGAGAATTATTTGGATTTTCTGATAAACATATTCCAATCCAATATCAGCGTAATGGTTGACGGGTACTTAATCTAGCAAACCATATTAATTTAATTTATGATTCCAGATTCAGGAGCCGTAAGTTAATTAATTAAGAGTTTTGAATTTTATTTTAACTTTGATAGGTGTACGGACTGGATTTTAAATAAATAATAAAATTAATAATAATTAAGTTACAGATTCCTATCTAGTAAATTTATTTTTAGACATTTATTAAATGACTTAATTTTAATACGTTATAGCTAAGTTGCAGGTAATATCTAACTTACTCAATTATTTATTTGTATAATAATTTACCCTATACACGAATGTATGTATATGAAATGCTGTCGGGTCATAAAATAAATAAATATTACCCCTCGCGTTAGATGGTGGTGGATCTGTAAATATAGGGACGCAAATTTATATGCAGCATATGATGAGAAGACCCCAGGATAATTAACCTAAATACTCCAGTTTCAACTGCTGAGGTAACACCAATATATATGATGGAATTGGAAATGTCCTTCCTATCCAAATAAAAATAATAACCAATGATAATGTGAAAATGATATAGATTTTACTAACAAATTATATTATTGTAATAATTATGTAACAGGAAAATGGTTCTGCTGAAGATTGTCGCCCTATAGTCTATTTTGACTCTCTGATGAGCATGTTACAGTATTATGGTAACATTATCGTAATGGATGGCTTAAACTATCAAACTTAATTAATTAAATTGTTTCAGATACCTGAGCGATAAGTTAAAAAAAAATTCTTTCAGAGTTCTGTACTTATGTTCTAATTAGGTTTGTTGTGCGGATGGCAGTTCAAATAAATAATAAAACTAATTAATTAAGTTACAGATTCCTGAACGAAGTAATAAATTTATTTTAGAATTTTAATTTTAATTTAGTTTTAATTTTATTCAAAATACAGAAGAGCGGATAGGCGTTGCGGACTGGAGAATGCTGAGTGGCGATTGCAGACTAGCAGATTAAAATTGTGATTGTCTTGTGATAATAGTAGTTTAGTACCGACTGTCATGGTGTCTGTAACCGGGTCGCTCTTTCCTAACTAACATACCTTCCAATCCTTACCTATCGTTTTATGTAAACGGCTGTAGGAATAGGCCCGGCGTTATCCGGGAATCTTGCCTAGCGCTTGGTCCTACAGTCCTATCAATCAATCAATCAATCAAAATTCAATAAATCTTCGTTATCGAAATTTATCTTTTTAAAAGATCCATCAATCATCCATCAAGATTCATTGAGAGTACACGAGGTTGGATCACATTTCATATATAGAAATAAAATAAATCACTCAGCCCAACATTCTACCTATCTCATCATTGTATAATGAAATTTCAAAGTTCTAAAATTTCCAGTGGTACTAAATGACCTAATCTCTATTTTTATCCTATTAGGGCACATGCTTGACCATTTAGCGCCTAAACACGATCATAGGTTAGGTTAGGTTAGAGGGGCTGCTAACGCACACTTAGACCGTTGCCGGTCCGTTGTGATACCACAGGATCCTAGTCCCCTAATACCCCTAACACTCTATTGGAACCATCCTGAGCTACTAATGTAGCGTAAAATGTCCCGCACCTTACGATCTGCAAGATCTGAAAGGTTGTGCATTACATACCTACCCAAGTGTAAATGTCTTCTTAGTGCCAGTGCAGGACAAGAGCACAGGAAGTGAACAAGCGTCTCTTCCTCCTCCTCGCCCATGCAGCTTCTACAGAAGTCTTTTGTTTCTAGACCCAGCTTTGTTCCCCGTAAAGGCAGTGTCCCGTTAATATTCCTACTATTCTTCTTAGATCTCTCCTCTCTAGAGAGATTAAGGTCGTGGAGCGATTCAAATCCAACCTTGGCCACATTTGTCTCGCTTTCTCGCTTGTTAGGGTGTTAGACCACATCTCCTGTGCTGAAGCTTCCGTCCTTTTCCTCAGAGCCAGTCTAAGCTCTGCTGTAGGCCTCCTCACATTGGCCCATTCAGGCTTCAGCTGAAAAGTTGTACCTTGCCTAGCTAGTTTGTCTGCCCTGCAGTTACCCTTGACGTCTGAGTGGCCGGGGACCCAGATAATCTGAATATTAAAATGCTCACTCATCTCGTTAAGAGGCGAGTGGCAACCCAATGCCACCCTTGACTTCAACAGCACTGCTTCCAACGACTTGATAGCCGCCTGACTGTCCACATAAATCGCGATATCCCACTTGGACATCACGTTATGCCTCAACCAGTTCAAGGCTTCCTCAATCGCTATTATCACCGCCTGGTACACGCTGCAGTTGTCTCGGAGACGAACGGAAATACTTATATTTAATGCTCCACAGAACAGCCCAGCTCCGACCTTACCATCTAGCTTCGAGCCGTCCATATAGAATTATATATAGCTTCGGTTTTCAGTGCTAGCTTATTCCCCTAGAATTCTCTTGAAGGGATAAAGGTTTGAAAACCTTTTTCGAAGCATAATATCGGCGTAATATAGCGGCGTAATATAGCGAACCAATTATTGTTGAGTGACCTGCCTGAAGGTGTTTCCACTGAGACACGGCCGTTAGTCTAGTGGCTATGTTAGCCGCCATCTGTTTGCCATAGATATCCACTGGAAGAAGGTGTAACATGACCTCTAAGGGCTGAGGTGCGGTTGTTCTCAGTGCCCGCTTATCAGCAAACAGGCCATCCTATGCACCTTCTCTAACTTCTTCCTATAGATGCTGGCCACCAAACACTCACTCCATACATAAGAACGGGTCTTACTACGGCAGTGTACAGCCAGTGCACCAACTCCGGTCTGAGATTCCATTTGCGTGAACTTCTTCCTAAACTGTCCTAAAAAGACAACAACAAAAACTAGGATTTACACAAAAAAAAAGGACGGGAAAACTTTAGGAAAGTACCTATGATGCCAATTGATTACTTATTATGGAATTTTCGAATACCAATCACCCAGAGGACCATTAGAATTTCTAATGATGATGTTTTTCTGGTAGATTAGATCCATGGTAATGTAAAATCAATCTAGGATTTTGGTCCCGGGTTTCCTGAAGGACGGGAAAACTCAAGGAATGTACTTATGGTTCGAATCAATACAAAATATGAATTATTCGTTAGTATGAAGTTATACAAATACATATAAACAAATAAATTGTTGTTGTAAGTTTAGGAAGATATAGGAAACAGTTCTTTCTCATGAGAACCCAACGTCTGCCTATTGCATTCCTACACGAATACATCGCCGTCGTAGCTTTGCTGATTCTCTCCAAGATGTTCGGCTTCCAGCTTAGTTTACTGTCTAAGATTACACCCAGAAATCTCGCGTTATCAGTAAAGGCCAGTTTAGTGCCATTTATGGTAGGTAGGTCAAAAGCCGGAATTTTATATTTCTTAGTGAAGAGTACCAGCTCTGTCTTAGATAGATTGACTCCCAATCCACATTTACTGGTCCATCTTGAAATAATAAGAAGCGCATTCTGCATTACCTCCATATGGTCGGTAAGAATTTACCTGATACCATGATCGCCACGTCATCAGCGTAGGTGACCACTCCTATATTCTTCCGCTCTAGCTCCAGAAGTAGGCCATTAATCACTATTTTCAGAGAAGAGGGGACAGAACTACCCCTTGTGGGGTTCCCCTAACCACTCGCCTTCTTATAGTTGACTCTGAGCTTACAGTCCTGCTTCTCAGCATATGATTGATCAACGTGCATCTGTCTGAACGTTATTGAAGGTGCCCTCAATATCAAGAAAAGCTACCAAACAATACTCCTTTGAGTGAAATGATCTCTCAATTGTGCGTACCAAGGCATGTAGGGCCGTATCTACTGACTTACCCTTACAGTACGCATGTTGAGAGGCTGACCATTTCTCCTGCTTTAAGTTCATGCTGATATGTGTTTCTACCAGCCTTTCCAGGGTTTTCAACAGAAAGGATGATAATGCTATAGATTTTAGGTCCTTTGGATAGCCATGCGATCCTTTTCCCGCTTTCGGAATAAAAACCACCCTGACCTCCATACATTGCCTCGGAATGCAGACCAACTTTAAACAACCCTTAAAGATCGCCTCCAACCACGGGAGGATTATTTCCGAGTTGTTCTGGATTATTGGAGGTATAATCCGATCCGATCCACAGAATTCGTTTTTTATTTACGATATCCGGTGCGCGCAACAAACTAGCTACTCCCGACGCTCTCAGTTCCATCGAGTTGTCTTAACTACCGGGAAGTGAGTGTCCATGAGAATCTTGAGTGATTCCTCACTGGAATCGGTCCAAGAACCATCAGGTTTAATTAAGTAACCTATGTTTTTTGGATTTGTGGAGAAAAATTTCCGAAGGCGAGAAGTTTCTGAGACATCTTCCATTTTGTCACAGAATAGCCACCAGGAGCTCCTTTGTGCCTTCTTCAATTCTCTCTTATATAGTCTCAGCGTCTCCTTGTACGAGTCCCAGTTCAGAGATTCTCTAGTCCTCTTCGCGTTATTAAACGCTGTTCTGCATGACTTCTTTATGGCCCGCAATTCTTTTGACCACCAGGCCGGTAAAAAAACACGATCATAAATTTCAATTGATTCTCTGGTAGCTAATGGCACATCGTCTGTTTCGCTTGCACAAGAACATAACTTTGGTCAAATTACAACCATACTTCAAGCTGGATGCATGGAATTAAGAAACATATCTGCTAATGTATCCGAAATAATCAAGGATGTTCTATTTTATTTCATCAATAAAGTTGTTAACATTGATGGGGGCGAGTGGATCAAAACTCTTGGAATACGTAGGCATCTATCGACCGATTAAAAATTCGACTGCACTGTTTTTATAACCGCAAATCGAACGATCTCTGAACGTACTATATTTTTAAAATTGCTCAACTCTATATGACCTACTTGGCCTAGTAGCGGCAGTTGTAGTTTTGGGAAAGATTCTGCGGACTACTAACATTGGAAGAACTGGATGAGGCTCTCACCACCATCATACGAGAATCATCCTATAGAATATTACCATTAATTCAGCAGCAGATTCCACCTTTATATTTGTTTGTCTAAACAAAGTGTTTAACTATGTTGTAATCAGCGGTCATCTTCTGTTTAAAATCTCACATGCAGCCTGGTATAGTTTTTTCTTGTTCGTTGAAGATGATAAATTAATTTGGCTGAAGCACCTTTCACCTAACCCGTTAATTAGTTGATTTTAAGAGTGTCTGTGATGTGTGTGTTCTCATGAATTACCTTCATAGCCGCCAGTGATTCTTTTATTTCCGGTTTTGTTTCTGTTTCCACCTGGTTTCCGATTTTATTGATTTATCTGTTCAAGTTTCTTATCCTGATCCAATTTTTGTGATGTTGAACTGTGTTTCTATTTTTCAGTCAGAGATGATAATGCTTGGAATGTTATCGTGTGTGCTTCGAAATGATTGGTCGAATTGGTTTGGTGTTTGTCATTCACACATTGTAACCACTCACCTTGGTACATCTTATCTGTTTGTTGAAATTTTATATAAGCATATTTTAGTTGCTGGATTTTGTTGGTGAAATAAGTTGTTGTCTCCCTCTCTGCGCTATCCTTTTTATAGTTGCTATACATTTTCTCAATCTGAGCTGCGCGCTCTTCTTGACATAATACATCCGTTTTCATCTTAATTGTTGTTTTGACTTAGTATTAATTAACATAACTTTTTTTTTTAGTATTAATTAACGTTCACTATATAAAGTCTATATAGGCCTAAGCAAACCCGTTTCGTCTGTTGTCCTTAGCTACACAGGTGCCTTTTGTTTTCGTTCATTCTCATCCAGCCTTCAGGAGTAAGCCTTCCACTACTCTCATAACCAGCTCTTAGTTTCCGCCCGTTCTTAATGACTCCACTGGTGTTTTCTACCTATTTAATGATGTCATAGATCCCTCTATCATCATTTGTCTGCCTTTCTAAAGAAGTTTTAAAAGAAAAACGAAAAGGTCCTTAAGACAGAACGCTTTTATCCAAACTTAAAAATCAGTCATTTGACTTGCTAGTCATTTAGCCAAATTGTCTTTGATATTTCTACTTTTGGAGGAAAGATGAAATGCCTCATAAAATGTGTTTCTGTAATACCAGCTCCAGTGATTCTGCATTAGTTAAAGTTCAAGTCCCATCCAATTGTTGGACATAATTCAGGTTAAGAGAACTCGATGTCTCAATGATATTATTTTAATCCGACATGAAAACGTTAAAGAGATTCCATTGAGCAGTAAAACTAACCGCAAATAGCAAAACTCAAAATTCAATGGCCAGAGAAATCTTTTTCACCATCGATCGTTTGGGCGGTGCGATCGATGGTGTGAACAAACACATCTGAGACCTCTCCTTGAGGTCCATGGGCCGTCGCATCTTTCATGTCAGTACAACAGACTAGCATGGAACTATGCAACGTGCATAGATAGTTTCTACGTAAAATCAGACCTATAGTCACGAACATCAAGTTAAAGTAGAATGTCACAATGGGCCAATTGAGCCTAAATGCGCAATCAACTTTTCCCCATTGTCGTCTTCCTGCGTCAGTACTGCTCCGATACCGGTGTCAGAGGCATCCTCCTGTATCGTGAACTCTTTGTTGAGATCCGAGATCACCAAAAGGGTTTGCCAGTTTTTTTCAGAAGGTTGGTTATCGGTGCTGTTATCTGAGAAAAGTCCGAAATGAATCGTCGATACTAGCCGGCGAAACCGATTCTTGATGCACATTCTTGATGCACTACGGTGAAGCAATGTTTAGGATTCCGGTAATATTGTTAGGAGCGACCCACAGTCCATGTTCATCCAATACATATACCCAAGATATTAGATCTCTTTTAGACAAAAACGGAACTTCTCCAAACTAATCGTGATATTAGCCTGGTGCAGATGAACCAGCAGAGAGTTTGACTGGCATTACAAAACTTGACATTGTTCATGTACCGTCTTAATCATACTGCGTTCATACACCGTGCCATCCGCCGTTTTAATACGTATCTTGTTTGAGACCATGTTAATTCCCAACAATGATAGTAGACAGACCAGTTGCTTTATACCTCCCAGTATTGTGCAGCTTGCACTTGAATCCATCAAACCCACTAAACCATATCCTAGTATGTCTTTACTTCTACGTATGGTCTATCGTCGCCATCCACTGAAATAATGCAGGCAATTTCATCGTCTGCTTTTGAACTATTCATGTCGTTCTCGGTCTGGCAACTCGTACTGACGGTTGGAGGTTTAACTTCATGTGAGTCCCTAATGCTGAGTCTTCTATTTCGATAATACCTTGTGCCCTGGGTCTTCAAATTCGAGAGTTTAATGGTGTTGTTTGGGATTATTCTGTTGATCGGGGAGTGGTGATCCCCTACACTTCCGATCTGTCGTTTCCCGTTGTAGAACTAATGTTGTCTGGAAACATTTGTTTGGCTCCTTTCCAACAATCGAATGATTTTCGCCCATACTTTCCCTGGTTTTGTCGTTCGATCTCGTGCTACTGGAAAACCAAGAGGGTCCCTTAGCAGCACACATGGAATTTTTTAAAACACTCAAGTGAATCCAGGCGACATATTTTGGCCACTGACGAGAGGAGATGTTCGCAAGTATGTGACGGCATGTAAGGGCTGTCAATTAAACAAGCACAGCAACAATGCAAGTAGGGTACCTATGGGAAGGCAACGGACGCCAACGGAACCATGGAAAATGATAGCAGGAGATTACATGGGCCCATACCCACGATCAAAACAAAGGAACGATTAATGTATTGATTGGTATTACTGGAAGTATTTACGAAATTCGTGATGTTGAAGCCGATGTGAAGAGCGAAGTCAATGTCGCTCCAAAATTTTTTGGTAGGTTTGATATTCCTGACATTTGATGGTGAATTATGGTGTTGACCATTGGCTGAATGCGGTATATCATCCGCAAGCCAATCCAACCGAGCGAGTTATACGCAGCATGATGATACAGAGGACTCTGGACGCGGCTTATGCAAAGTACTCGTTACGCTACAATTTGCGGACACGTCCAAAAACGTTCCAACCCGGTGAATACGTGTTGAAGAAGTCATTCCGGAAATCTAAGCCAGTCGCTAATTACAACTCAAAATTTGATAGTGTTTTTGAGAAATGTAGGGTGGTAAGAGCGGTTAGAACTTGAACGAATCTCTTAGAAAATATGAACGGTAAAATATTGGGAATTTTCACGCTAACGATCTGAGAGAATATCGCGAAATATAAACATCCAGTCAGTTAAGCGATTGGTGCATGGAATGATCCATGGTGGAAGGATAAATAAGGTTCGATTATACACTGCGTACGGACAAATCACCACACAACAGCACAAATAGAACAAAACTTTTCATATGACAGTGACACTGAGGTACGTCAGACAAATGTCAAATATACCTGCAAGTTGGTTGCATCTCGATAATCAACCATATCTGAATTTTGTGCTACAATATAGATGGCGTAAGGAAAGTGGAGGCTGAAAGTTATAAAAGGTGATGTGTGTAAGCGTAAAAGAGCTTTTGGGCTGGATTGTTCGGAGGCGATACGATCGAAATAAGGTATTGAAAGATAAATTAAGGAAGCAAGTGAAATTTTAAATAGAAAAAAAAACATAATAGATAAATAAAGTGAACAGTGCCAATAAAATAAAGGGGAAACGAAAACAAGTGGTAAGTCAAGTTGTCAGGAGGGTCTTGAAAGAGGGAGACCACGCGAGGTGGATGAACAGTGACATGTTCGTATTTTCCCTTCCAAGTTCCCATGTGTAACAACCCCAATATATCAACAGCATAAACCCCTTCCAATTGTTACACCCAGCCCGAAGGTCTCTAGCCAACCAAGAAGAGCTAGCCACATTCGTGCGTGTATGCTGGCACCCAACCAAAAAATCAACTATCTGCTTAGGTGGGAGGTTGAGGAAGATCAACGTATCGTCGTTTAGTTTTAATTAATATACAAATATAGTGTCAAACTAGTAATCCATTTTCATTCCATCCACAATGGGTCAACTGAGCCTGAATGACGGAATACACAAAAAAAGCTTGACTAAAACCAACCCTTCCCGGTATAAAGTAAGACGTAATATCAGACATTCATTTATATATGGTAATCAATTTTTAATAACAGTCATATCGGAGTTTTCCAAGGGTTGCAAGATTTTGGGAGTTCTCACCAATGAGCTACTAAAGCTTTTAGATATTGAGTTTTACCATCTCAACCGATTGGTGGATGTTATGTCACGATTTTTCGAATGATACGAAACAGAAAGTATAATTCAACTCAAAGTTCGTATAGGAAAGCTTTTTTCTCATTTTGAGCTTTTTTGAATTTTTGATGCGTGTACGTTATGAAATCGATTCTAAAAAATTACGATTATATATCATGACTATGATTGATTCGAAAATGCGAATAAAAGATAATTTGAAATTCGATTTGCGAGTATGCGGATATGATTGATCGGTTGATGAGAGTTTTTGGTGTTTATGGGAGAACACACGATTAAAAATATTATTTGACGACTGTTTCTGGCTGTGAATGTGGTGACCCAATATATGAATCCTTTAAGGATCGAACTATAATATATATTTTTGAAATAGTCTTAAAAACTAGGTCGATATTTGTGATTAGATCTAAAACGAATCAATCATACAAGAAAAGTGATATTTTTCGTAGAACAGGGAAGCACACATAAACCATTCAATATGATATCTTGTATGTATGAAAAACTCAGCATTCCTGACCCTCATCAAATTCAATTTATTTCGAATCAAGATAAATATAATTTATTTACTCGCGCAGCATGTGTTTCGCCCTTGGATATACACAATTTTTTTCGTCAGATGATGCTTTATGATAGATAAGATATATCTTTAGTTTATATATGTGTATAATAATGTTATCCATAATTTAATTACAACATTTTTATGTACATTATGGATTTCTGTCTTCTAGTGAAATGGTACATGGTATAGAAGTATTTCGAACGTAGTATGATAAAGGTGTTTGCTTTTCTCAAAGGGAGATACATTTGTGTGGCCGACATCGTCGTCGTTCGTTTGAGCAGTTGAACATGGTGGTAACATAAGTCATTTTCTGTATCTACTAAAACCTTCATGAAAGCATTTCTGCTTTGCTGGTTTGGTTACTGTTCAAATTCCCATCAACGTGCAACCAGAGGTTTTCTTGGTGAGTAGGGTCTCAGTTGAATCCACGTATCAGGTTTGATCGATACTTTTCTTTCGACTGCTTCACTCTAGGTGTTCATTCACTCTTATCGTAACAGAAGTAGTTCGTTGAAAGGACTACAAACTTGCAATTTGGAAATTGTTGTTGTGTTATATATATGAAATATGAATAACTTTGCTTGTAGCCCAGTTTTGGTTGTTATCAGTTGATATAAGGCTAATATATTATTAGTGTCATCGATGGTCAGCAGCATAAGTTCAGGAAGTAAATTTCTCACCATATGAAATCAGCATTCTGGCTACAAATCTTGGTTTTTCTCCCCTTCTTGTTAGTTACTGTTCAGTTCTCATTTGACTTCTTGGTTAGCTCTTTTTTATCGTCCGTTTGTAGATAACTTTTTTTTGGAATTGTTTTCTTGATGTTGGTGTTTCTGGAACCGTTTAATGATACAACTCTTTAAGTAAGACCATCTGACCCTGGGTGAATATCTATATTATTCTTAACATTGCCTATTGTGCAAGTAGGAATTGTTCATATATCATTAGCACTAGATGTCCAACCTCGTAGTTCTCTATTGGGCCTCCACTTGAACCTTTGTGGTAGATTGGTGACTAATTCATTTGAACATTTTTCCAAATCATTTCATATCTTTTGACAGCAAACTCCATCTCTGTGTCGCACTTATGTTGGTTTGATCTGATTCAGGAAGTGAAGCTAGTAGTCTTTCGATTCATAAGCTCATTCGTAATGGAAATGTACAGTGGCGACTGATTGTAAATTAATTCCGTTTCCGTTACCATCAACTCCACGTATTCGGTGTTTGTTGTATTGCTGGTTCGTGGAACTCTAAATTCTTAATCTTTCGGTACATAAATGTACTTGGGAATATAAGTTGGCCCAAATATTCTTGCATGATATGGATGGTCTTCTCTACCACGTCACCTTACTGCAGGTTCATAGTAGTCCAATTTTTATTTTTTATTTTATTTTTTTCTGGTTTTTTACAGGCCATTATTGGCCCGTACCTTGTCAACAATCTGACTCCATCGGTTTCGATCACGAGCCAGCTCTTCATACTGTTGCAAGCAGTTGGAAGATGCTAGATCGCTCTCTACGCCGTGGAGCCGTCGTCGCTGACAGCGACTTCTTCGCCTACATTTGTTTCAAATCAGCACGCAGAACGTGACCGAGCCAGCGTATTCGCTGTCCTTTGATTTCATGCACGATATCAGGAATTTGCATTAAATTCCTGATCTCGTGATTGAATAGAACTCGGTATGTGCCGTTAACGTCGCGTTTTGGGCCATATATCACACGCAAGATTCTTCCCCAAATGTTGGAAGCCATCTTTCGTACTCATCCGTCAAGGTCCAACTCTCACATCCATACATGACAACGGGTCTGATCAACACTCTGTACAGTTGCAGCTTATCTGTATTTGCAAGATATTTTGATTTCAGCAGTGGATGTAGAGGATACAAAGCCCTCTCCCACACTATTATTGTGAGTAATGAGAGATCCAAGATACTTGAATCTCATCACTCCTTCAAACGTGTGGTTTCCACTACTGAAATCACTTGCGTCTTGGTCTCGAAAACTAGAGATCAGATATTTGGTTTTGGACTCATTGATTTTGAGACCAATGGAAGCTGAAAACTGTTCCAGTGGATCAAGTATCTCTTTCACTCCGTTGCCATTTAATCCAATCACACATACATCATCTGCATACGCAAGAAGTTGATCGGATTGTCGGAATAAGATATTGTCCTGAGGTGTTGCACTTTTACGAAGGATGTATTCCAACATGAGATTAAAAAGTATCGGGGACAGCGCATCTCCTTGTCGAACACCAGAAGTAATTGCAAAAATTCTCGATAGCCTGTTCTCAACTTTGACACAGCATTGTGACTGCGTTACTGTCATTTTACACAGATGTACATATTTTTTCGGTATTCCTAAATATTCAAGCGCATACCATAGCCTCTCTCGATTGATCGAGTCATAGGTTTGCTTGAAATCTAGGTATACCTGGTGTACATCGCGATATGTTTCGTAGTACTTGGAAAGAATCATCCGCAGCGAAAAAACTTGATCAGTGACTGATCGATTTGGACGAAATCCTCCTTGGTAGTCACCGACAATTTCCTCCGCTAGAGGAGTAATTCTTCCCAAGATAATGTATGACAGTAACTTGTATGCTGTGCAAAGGAGAGCTATACCGCGATAGTTCTCGCATTTCATGCGATCACCCTTTTTGAATATTGGGCATAACGCGGCCACTTTCCATTCGTCAGGCATAACTTCATTTCGCCATACCAATCGAATAAGGTCGAAAAGACAGAGACTCCACAAAGTTAGCCCTCCGAATCTCAAAAGCTCTGAATTAATGCAATCAACCCCTGGTGAACGATTTCTCTTTAATCTCTGCATGGCCATTGTGAATTCTTCATAGGATGGATCCTCAATGAACATCTCCGCGGTCTGTATTTGAGGGTATTCAAATACAGCTTGTGATACATGTGGAACATTAAGTAGATCAGAAAAATGTTTACGCCATGTATCGAGTACCGCATCGACGTTAACACAGAGGTTTCCATCCTGGTCCCGAATGGCAGTTGACCGAGATCTTAAGGTATGGTGCAATTCTGTGATTCCTTTAAAGAAACCACGCGAATTGTGCTCATTGCTGAGTTGTTGTACTCTTAAAACCTTGGCCTTCCACCATTCGCGCTTCTTCAGTCTAAAAATGCGTTTAGCTGTCCTCCTAGCAAGAACCAATCATTTTTGGGCTTAGTTTTCACTATACCGAGAGTGTCCTCGGCAGCACCGATAACCGAGGTTTTCAATACTTCCCAGACACTGTTCACATCATCAGATTGGTAGTTGGATCGTAAAATGCTTGTAGTCCATTTTATAGTAGTCCAATATTTTCGAACAAATCCATATAATCACCAACCAATATGGTTCATTCGACGATATACTTCGTTTTTGTTCAGGCAGTATATATAACTATATGTCATCTTGTTCTTGACTTATTGCGCTGTATGTCAGTTTTTTATCTCTTGATTACCCTTGGTGACCTATAGAACGTTACCATAAACAGTATAATTATTCCGGTTATCCATTATTCCGGTTCCATTTTCCTCTTTACAATTATGACTTCGCTACTCCTCTCCAAAACACCGTTATGGAACAATAACTCAACTCACTTAGCCCAGTACACCTCACCCTTGTATTCTCTTCCAAGCTGGCATTCATTGTTCTTATTAACAGCTAATTATTAAACCCGTATAACTATTGCCATTGTTAAGGTAGAACTATGGCTCACGGATTTGGCGATATACAGTGGTGGTGCACAATCGTCATTGCGATGACTTCGAAGTGGATGAATCGGTCAAAAGTTTAAGTATACTTTTTGCTGTAATTCCATACCGCTTATTACGCGAAATTTACAGTCCGAAAGATTTTTATAACCGAGTTAACGTGTTTCGATATAATGCCTCGCGATATAAGAATAGTAACTCTCATCGTTCGAGTGCTGTCACATCCAATCACTATGCAAAACTCAATAATCTGGACTACACAGACGTCATTTGCCTGCTATAACAATGTAAGAACGCGAAAAGGATGTTGGTCTAGTATATACAAAGTCTAGTAGATAGCCGGCAGTAACCTGGAACAGAACGGTGGTAGTTGGGCATTCTATCTTCCTTAATTAGAGATGGAGAAAGGTTTCCGATTAATGCAATCAATATTTAATTACAAAACGATAATATGTGGTTGTTGTTGTGATTGTGTAACCCATTCCTTTTATCAACTTGCTGGTTGTGTCGCAATGGTAGGTTTCTAAGTTTACGATGATTCATATAAGCTCCAAACTACATAAATTATCATTATTTTGGGGATACATACAGCTCTCTCAAACATAAACGACAATAGATACACGAACAACTGTGTGTTTTTGTTGTCAGTCCAATACCAACTAATAAAACTGTCGAACCCATATCACACATAAGTTTTTCACTCGTATTGTAATTAAGTCAAAATTAATTTTTGCCTTTTGGGAATTTACATATTTCACGAAGACGAAAAAGTCCTCAAAACGTTTCCCCATAAATTCACACTAAAATATTCCCAAAATGGCATGAGATTATAATAAGGATGTTTTTGGCCTTTTATGCCGAAATTTGATAAATTATACACGAGTATATACAGAATTGGAAAGAAAATCCGATTAATTATACAAAAATTTGGGCCCTGGAGATATTTTCCTTTGTCCTCCTATACGTGAGTTGTCGATTCAATCAAACCAATTAAATGCGATTTTGAGGAATTCGAATTGTCATCAAATTGAAAATTGATTTAATGATTTCCCAATTATGAATAAGATCACACAGTACATAAGTACTTGGCAACCACCAATTAAAAAGGAAAATTCTAAATTGAACGTCACTGTTGTATATACAGAAACGTCAGTAAAGTGTTAAAGCTCTTTAAATACGATTATAAAGAATAACATAAAAAGGAATGAGCCGAAAAGACATCATCAGGGTCAAGACTTCAATGAAATGACACCAAAATTGGTAGAAGTTAGTGCCTCAAATTTAAAAGGAACTTTTCAAGGCAGTCCAATCCACAAAAAATAAAGTTAATGTTAGTATAAAGAGAACCACCCAGGTGGCGCAGTGGTTAAAGCTGCGGCAGTTGGAGCGGGAGGTACCGGGTTCAAATCCGATTCGAGGCAGGATGCAAAAATGGGTTTTTCACCTTCGATCGTTTGGGCGGTGCGATCGTTGGTGAAAAATGAACATAATCTGGATCCTCTGTCGTGTTTAGAATCCTTGGGCCGACCCATCTTCCATGTCAGTACTATAGGACTGGCATGGAGCTATGCAAAGCACAGATGGCTCTACGGAAAGACTCGGACCTATAGCCGTACAAAATGGTATCACAACGGACCGATCGCCGGTCTAAGTGTGCGATAGCAGCCACATCAACTTAACTTAACTTTTTTAGTATAAAGAGGAGACTCTGCAAAACTCCATCTCCAAAGGTATAATTACCGCAAAGTAATGAAATACCACAACAACCACAAAATGCATCTCCTTACCACCACCAATATGTGTGAACGATTTTAGAGATTTTCAACGATATCAAAATAACAACGCAGTCTGAAGAACTTGCTTTAATGGTAAGTGTCTATTGAACCACCGTTTACGGTAATAGGTATACCTCAAAGGCAAGCCATAAAGGTTATCCGGGTTTTCCGACTATCTACAAAGGACACCAAGTGTATTAGAAAAAGTTAAATGATCAACTTACCAACAATATGATACTTTTAGAGAGGAGGTTTCCTTCACCCATGTGGCCAGATTCTCAAATAACAATAAATGAACAAAGCAGGCCGAACCCTGGTGAACGACCCAACCATTAGTGAAGTAATCAATATGCTCAGACAATTTCAAGCAGAAATGACACCAAACTAAAACCAGCTTACTAAAAGAGTGGATAAAGTGGAAGATAAATTGAAGGCACGGAACAAACCGACTCCTACGTATAATTGCCTGGAATTCTAATGGGCGTAATGCAAGAGCCCCAGAAGTATTATTTTTAAAAACCAACAACATAAATGCAGCTCTAATATCAAAGACACACTTTAAAGGGGAAAACATTATCAAAATTTCGGTATAAAGAGCCCATTAAACATTTCAGTGGTCGTGCTCGAGGAAGGATAACAATCATAAGTTAACAAAATCCTACTAGAAGAAATAGGGAGCAGTTTATCCAAGGTACAGTAATAAACATTAATAAAAACTAAACAATTTAATAATCAACTTGGAGCAAGGTTATAGGAGGTGCGACTACAGCGCCAAACATACTGCGTGGGAACTTCATAACACCAGGAAAAGGAAAAGAACTTCTGAGTGCAATTGAAATTTCAGGTTGTAAATATCACGAAAACCATTGGCCTGTAGATATCAAACAAGGTTCCAGTCGAACTTCATATATGTGCCTGAAGGTTTTGCAAGGTTTCATGAATATTCATGATACAAAATCCAGACAAACCAGCGTTGAATGTACTACCTCAAAGTTGATTGTGAAGTTCAATATGATTTCCAGTTAGGATTCAGAAATACACTCCATGTTTTACCTAGCCATAGCAATGGTGCCCCAGGCTGCGTATATTTGGGCTCATCATATATACACTTGATACGACAGATATATCGACCACAAAACCAACCTTCACCGAAAACGGGCCTGTGGGTGGGAGCATTCATGTTCCGTAAATTTTACAAACGAAACATGAGACGAATAGAATAGCACCACAATATCTAGAGCTTGTCGTAGGAGGCGACTAAATCTGATTGGATCGCTGGGCTGATGACCCGCATCCGTCAAAAAACCAAAATCGTTAAAAATGTAAACAACCAAAACCAATCGGATACCACCAAAAAAATAATGACCCCTCGCTTAAGTACCCGGAAACGAGATAGAGGATCAGCACGTGGATCATGCAGTCACTTTGAATTCCAGGTGAGTTTAACGGCCTTATCACATGTATGAAAGAGTAACGGTTAAAACTCGTAGCGCTCCAAGAAACTCTATGGCCTAAAAGTGATGACCTCGGTAAAAAAGGCTGTACTGGACTTTCAGGCAGTCTTTATCCAGGATAAAGACTCATTTTACAATAACTTGGATAATCTAATGGGCTCTATACCGGAGCATGATGTCAGATTGGTGATTTGTGGCTTTAATGCTAGAGCTGGCAGAAATCAGACCGGCTTATATGTAACAATATAGGTCCGTACTCCCAACACGAAACTGTGACCGAAAATGGGGAAAGAATGATGTACTTTGCGATCGCTCATGGCCTCAAAGTAGCAAGTACATTCTTTCCTCATAAAAACATCCACTTAGAAACATGGACACATCCACATAAAACATCCCGAAGCCAAATTGACCCTGTGTTGATTTCAAAAGGGCGGGCTCGGGTTGTCCAAGACGTGAGATCGTATCGGTCGTCAACAAAATTCGTAGGCAGTGACCATTTTATGGTTGCTGCAAAGCTACGATGGAAATTTTCGTACAAGACAGGAAGGACAGGAGAATATACAACGCGGTTCTACTGTGAATACCGTTTTCACTATACCGAGAATGTGCCCAGCACATTCACGGTGTAGTGAAAACAAAGCCCAAAAATGATTGGTTTGATGAGGAGTGTCGTGTTGCTGTTGAGCAACGAAATCAAGCTCACAATGAAGAGCAGACTTGGTTTACAATTGCAAGGAAAAACAAGGCAGTTCTCGCTAGGAGGACAGCTGAACGCATTTGTAGACTGGAGAATCGCGAATGGTGGAAGGCCAAGGTCTTAAGAGTACAACCATTTACAAACATTTTTCTGTCCTACTAAATGTTCCACATGTATAACAAGCTGTATTTTACCCTCAAATACAGACCGCAGAAATGTTCATTGAGGATCCATCCTATGAGGAATTCACAATGGCCATGCAGAGATTAAAGAAAAATCGTTCGCCAGGGGTTGATTGCATTAATTCAGAGCTCTTGATATTTGGAGGGCTAACTTTGTGGAACTGTCTTTTCGACCTTGTTTGATTGATATGGCGAAATGAAGTTATGCCTGACGAATGGAAAGTGGCCGCGTTATGCCCAATTTTCAAGAAGGGTGATTGCATGAAATGCGAGAATTATCGCGGTATAGCTCTCCTTTGCACAGCATATAAGTTACTGTCATACATTATCTTGGGAAGAATTACTCCTCTAGCGGAGGAAATTGTCGGTGACTACCAAGGAGGATTCCGTCCATTCGGTCAGTCACTGATCAAGTTGTTTTCACTACGGATGATTCCTTCCAAGTACTACGAAACATCTCGCGATATACACCACGTATTCCTGGATTTCAAGCAAGCTTATAACCCGATCAATCGTAAGAGGCTATGGTTTGCCCTTGAATATTTAGGAATACCAAAAAATATGTACATCTGTGTAAAATAACAGTAACACAGTCACAATGCTGTCTTAAAGTTGATAACAGGCTATCGAGAACTTTTGCTAATACTTCCGGGGTTCGACAAGGAGATGCGCTGTCCCCAATACTTTTTAAACTCACCATATCTTCATCCACTGAAAGTTTTTAGCTTCCGTTGGTCTCAAAATCAATAAGTTCAAAACCAAATATTTGATCTCTGGTTTGAGAACCCAAGACGCAACTGATTCGATTTTAGTATCTTGGATCTCACATTACTCACGATAATATAGTGTGGGAGAGGATATCAAGGTTCGCCTTGCCGTTGGCAATCGGGCTTTGTATCCTCTACGTCCACTGCTTAAGTCAAAATATCTTGCAAATACGGGTAAGCTGAAACTGTAAAGAGTGTTGATCAGACCCGTTGTCATGTATGGATGTGAGAGTTGGACCTTGACGGATGAGTAAGAAAGATGGCTTCTAACATTTGAGAGAAGAATCATGCGTAAGATATATGGCCCAAAACGCGACGATGATGGCACATACCGAGTTTTGTTCAATCACGAGATCAGGAATTTAATGCAAATTCCTGATATCGTGCATGAAATTAAAGGACAACGAGTACGCTGGCTCGGACACGTTCTGCGTGCTGATCCGAACCGAATGATACAGCGATCTTTGAAGGGAGAGCCGCCTTCTGGTGACGACGATGGCTCCACGGCGTAGACAGTGACCTAGGTGTGTTTCAATGCCTGTTATCCCATCCGTATTCCTCGACCAGGTGGTTGCATGCCAAGCCGTGTGAAATGATGATTCAACCATTCAATTATGTTTTATAATCTATATGTTTATGGTATGGTTGTGTAAATACTGATATGGGTTGGATTCAAACCATAAATCATTTATATCTACATGTAGTTGGTCGGCGTGAGAGGTTATTCAAATGGTTATGACCTAATTAGTAATTCCAATACAAATATATATTTTTTAAACAAATTTGAATTTATTTATTTAATTAATTATATTTATATAAATGCACACGCTTTTTTATTTGGCCAGCCACAGTCCCCGCACTTGTATAACCGACAAAAAAAAATTCTCTTTTGGCAATTACTATAAATTTATTTACTGACTTTTTGCTATTTGGAAAAATAATAAAATATAACCATAACATTTTTTTTAATTAATTATACTGTACAGCCATTTAGCTAGCAGCAACATAAATTTTATTAAACAAAAAACCAAATTTAATAGAGCAGAACCATTGTGATTTTGCCTCCAGTCCATGAGTTTCGCAGCGAGGTCTCCAATAATCAATCAACATTTGCCTGAAATTCACAGGACGAGTTGATATCTGACGAGAGAACGATCTACACCATAATACCAGACTCCAGACCAAGTCATTAAAATACCGGCCTTACCTGCTGAGGTTTACGAAGTCAATACACGATGGGTTGAACTACATAACTCCTTCGCTCTGAACAAATAAATTAGATCTTAACCGAAAACCAAAAACACCAGTACATAATTGAACTCATATGCTGAGTCACCTTATTGATGGCGAAAAATAGTTTATACTCCAGTTAAAGCAAGACCTCACTTCAACCAATGTTCTACATCGGAACGCTGTCTGTTTTCAAAAGGATAACAATGGCCAGAATAGACCATTGGGATATACATGACCAGTTGGTTTCAACCAATAATAAATAGCCGCTTTGATGACTCTCGCCAACATTTAAGCATAAGTTGAAGGTCTCTAGGTTAACATACATAGTTAATTCCCACTAAAAATCTAACTGGACGATTGATTTTCTGAAAGCTACTTGCAACTTTACCTCCTGTAATTGGATATAATATAATTTTTCTATCGAGTATAGCTGGGGGTCACCAAACTGCATTCCCGATGCTTTATATCGTGTCTATTGTTAAGGATACTTTTGGAAATCCTGTCTTTTACATTAAACAAACCCTGAACAGATCCAGGTATCACCGTAAAAAGGTGCCGAAGAATTTTGGTGACTGGACCTCGTTAAGCCAATATAAGGACAATCGTTCGTTGTTCGAACTAACTGTAAAACTACACCACCTGCAATCATTTTGTCAATTTTATCGCGAAATTCGTTTGCATTCATCCTAAAGATTGACAAATTGTCTCCAAACTTTATTTATTTAAAGGATCTTCTTTCGCTTTTTCCATTATGCTCCGCAACCTGAGAACTAATTCTTCTTTGGCGCCATTCAGCCGAAGGATTATTAATTGCTTCATTTATGCAATTTACAATTGTAAATGTGTAGCTATGATCACCAATGGTTTGGGATACGAAATTTTTCCTCGATGCCTAGGTTAGCTTTTATATTCACAACATGGCGTGTATAACGAGTAGAAGTTCAAAAAGTCTTTCAGGTGGTAAAATTTAATCTAGAGAGTAATCAATGGTCGATAGTCATATATGAAGTTTACTTGATATGTGTAGCACGAAAACATCAAAATGTAGACTATTCACAACCTCTCGCTCTTTATTTGAGTTCAGTTTAGATCAAACTATTAGCTTTTGTGACATAAAGAGCTTTTCATTGACTCCATCAGAGTCAAAAGTCTATAGTGTTACAAAAGGAAGTGAGAAGTTTCGAAATAGCTAAAAGAAAAAGGTCTCCTGGGAGCTGGCAACACTAGTGTCACGTCTTTATATAAAAGCTTTTGATCTAGTGTCAATACATTGTTGGCCAAATATATGAAATAGTGTTAAACGGTCGTAAATTGCGATCATAAAGTAGAACTGTCAAAAGTGCGAGCAAGCTTACTTTCTACACCTTAGTAACTTTGGTCCATATCTGGGCATCTGAATCTTATTCATTTTATTGGGTATTAAACATTCCAAGCCGTACCTTGTTCTGATAAAGACACAACGTTTTATAACCAAAGTTTTTCAAAACTTCTTGAACTTTTATAAAGCCCGTGTCGTAGAGAGAAGATTATCGAGATTCAAAGTATAAGATACTGTAGTTCGGCCTTCTTTGTATGGTATCTTTTGAAAACCGAATGAAGGTTGAGAATGAAACATATTATATTTTTATTTAAACAAACGTGACCTTGAATTTAAAAGCATAAACAATGGTTTGTTCCAAAACGTTGAAGAGATATAATGGAAACACGAAAATGCGTTGGTTGGTTTAAAATATTTTCCATTTTTGTGTTTTCTTATCTTTCCGAATATGTTAAACATATATCTTGCCTTTAAATGTTATTCTGTTGCTGTACGGTTAGCATATAACCATGATAATCTAAAATTTGCAGAATTTATGAGACATGACAAAGAAATGTGGATAAGCATGTCTATATGGGAGTGAGATATTTGCATACAATTATTCGCTACCGTCCGAGCATTTGTTTGCTACCTACATTGGTGTGCCACTGATTTCAACACAATGTGTTCTTACATACGGTTAGGAATAGCCCTGATGGTTTTCTTTGACTACATTACCGATTCAAAAGAATAGGTTTTTTTTTGTTTTTATTTATTTTATTTGGTTTTTGATATAATCTAGTTTTAATAACAATAAAAGAATTTTTTATAAAATGATGGATTTTTGTTAGGTGTTAATGAATAAAGTCTGCAACTTTTGATGAAAGATAAGTTTTCAACATTCTCTTAAAATTAAAAATATTGGTTGCTTTTCTGATTAATTCTGGAAGATTATTATATATATATATATGGGCCAACAAATGATATCGCGTTTCTTCCAAATTCTGTTTTAATTTTGGGGCATTTGAGCATGTTTGATTTTCTGGTTGAATATCCATGATTAACAAACTCAAAACTAATATTAGATAATGACGATATAATTTTCAAGCATTTATACATGTAGGATGAAACAAAAAGTTCAAACAATGTATTAATTGGAAGGATGTCTGGAGCTATAGTTCGATACAATTCGACAGTAGAAAACAGGTGCGGAAGTTTGTATATAGCTTTACAACACTTATTTTGTAATTTTTGTAGTTTCCTTAGTTTAGTTTGAGTGGCTGTACCAAAAGTTGTAGTAGCATAGAAAAACCTTGTATGGATAAATGAAAAGTAAATCATTTTCAGAATATGCACTGCAACAAGCATAACAAGTTTCCTAATAAACCAAATAAATGGGTTGATTTTTAAGGTCAATCCGTTAATATGCTCTTCCCAAGTCATATGCTTATCAAATATAATCCCAAGGTACTTAATGTTTTCAACTCTCTCAATGGTACAGTTCAACACTTGCAATAATGGTAAGTCCCAATGTGGTAAGAATGGAGAATGAAACGTTATGAATTTAGTTTTACTTAAATTAACAGATATATGGTTTATGCTCGCGCCTACATGTTTCTTTTAAATAAAACACAAACTATTTGCAATTTTTTCAAGCTGTTTTTTTTTATTAAAAGTATGATCCATTACAATTATACCTGGAATAGAATATCATTCAAGTGTCCACCACGACTGCGTCTGCAGGCATCAATCCGAATATCGATATTTCAAAGACTTTCCGACATGTTGCTGGTGTTATTTCACGAATTGCAACTTGAATGTTGTTCTTTAGATCATTAATTGTTTGTGGCTTGTTAGCATACACTCGACTTTTCAAAAAACCCCACAAAAAAAATCTAATGGTGTTAGATCACATGACCTTGGAGGCCAATTGAAATCTGAATTTCGAGAAATTACACGTTGAGGAAATTTTGATTGCAAAAACGTAATGTTTTGTCGAGTTGTGTGACATGTAGCACCGTCTTGCTGGAAATAGACGTCAGACACATCAATATGACACAACTGTGTCCAAAAAAGTCTCTCAACATTGATTGGTATCGCTCAGCATTCACAGTAACAGCATTTCCAGCATCATTTTCGAAGAAGAATGGCCCAATGATTCCATTTGCCCAAAATGCACACCAAACAGTAACTTTTGGTGGGTGTAGAGATTTTTCATGAATAACACGAGGATTTTCATCACCCCAGATACGAAAATTTTGCTCATTGACGAATCCATCCATTGTGAAATGAGCTTCATCACTAAACAAAATTTTACTTGAAAACAATAGATCTGTCGTTCGTTGTTCAATAATCCAACTAGCGAAATTACGACGTTGTAAATGGTCTCTTTCTTTCAATTTCTGGGTTAATTGAATTTTGTAAGCGTGTAAATGCAAATCTTTATGCAAAATCCTCCATAAGGAGCCATAAGATATGCCCAATTCTTGCGAACTAACAGCAGCAATATTTTCATTCGTGCGTACAGTTTTTGGTCTTCCACTTTTTGGTTTATCAGTAACACAACCAGTTTCATCGAATTTTTTCACTAATCTTTGAATTGAAGATTGATTTGGCCGATTATTTACACCAAAAAAATCATGAATTTTGCGATGGGTATTTTTCAAAGAACGCCCATTTTCATAATAAGTTTTAATGATGTAAACGCGTTGTTGCATTGTGTACCTGTCCATGGTTAAAAATGTACTACCTTCTAATAAAACAAAATGGCTTATGTCATTTGAAAAGATGTCACGTGTAAAAACTATATACTGCTGACATTTAGGCGTCACATTTGGATGACCCTTTATAATAAAATCATGATTATCTGAACTACTGCAGAGTAATTGTTCAAGAAATTCTAGAAATTGAACAGTATCTGAGCCTGGAGGTCTATAAATTCCACAGATCTTAGTCATATTAAATCCCATGAGCTGAACACAAATGTACTGAAACGGCAAAGTGCTATCATCCACATCCAAAATAGTGTAACTTATATCATTCCTGATGTAAATTGCAACGCCACCACCTCTACGATCATCTCTACAAGAGAACACGCTCGAATAATTTCCAATACTATATGCATATTTATTTGAACTTTGTATAAAAGTTTCTGTTACTAATAATAAATGGATATCAGTTTCGAGACTATCAATAAAAAGTAGCAGATTATCAAACTTTACTAAATCATTCATTCCCGAATTATTAAATTGAAGTATGTTTACAATTTTGGAGTTTAAAGCAATACCAATTGGTTGTATTAAAAAATCATCAATATTTGAATAATATTGATTAGAAAATTTAGTTTTCAAAGATTTAGCACTCATTTTTCAGTCGATAAAGTAATATTTATAAACTTAAGAAAATGTTGCAAACCAATAATAGGAAGAAAAATCCATTGCAGACTATAAACATTTAATAAGCCAATACAAAAAACACTATTATATTTACTACAAAGGAAAAAAATATTTATAAAAGCCAAAAAGGTATAAATTATTATTTGAAAAAGCTTTTTAAATAAATTATGAAAGTTTAGTTAGTGCTTTACAAAATACCAATATAAAGAAAAAATTAGGTTAAAATATAAACATTGAATGTCAAAAAAAAACAAAAAAATATAAATAATAAAAAAAAGTGAATATGTAAATCAAAATTGTGATTTTATAATTAAATAAAAAGATAAGTAAAATTATATTTAAACATAAATGTGTTTGGAAATATATTACCATATTATAGACATACATTTTTAATTGTAGATGTGATGGATTGGCAAATGAACTGTATGAAATACATTCACTATGAACCGGCACAGTCAGCTGATGATTCGTCAAAAAGATTATTGTTAGTGGAGTTGAAGGCCTTGGAATCAGCTGATTGCATAATATTTTGAAGTCTCTTAATATCGTTAAAAGAGAAAATTTGATGAACTTTGGAACCAGCGGCTTTACGTAAGTAAATTACGTAAGTAAGGTTTCGACCACAAACCACTTTCAGGTCCTTGATTCGTTGATGCACGACATATGGTTCGTGTTGTTCGAAATTTTTGGTGAACACTTTGCAGCTTTGTTTCTATAAGGACCGAAACAGTAATGTAATGTGCAGAAACACTACTCATATCGGGCGTTCAGCGGACCCATTTGGTTTCAAAGGTATTTCTTACCATCTGATAATCACTGTTGGGACTTTACATGTAAAAAACGTTTTATACATTTTTTATGTAAATTACGTAAAAAACAGCGTAAATAACATGTAAAAACGAGGAAAATATCATTCGTAGTGCCATCTATTTTAAAATGATAAAAATTGACCGATGTTCGGCAGTTAAAATGATTTTTAACCTCTTAATAATTTTAAACGTAATCAAAAATTATTGTTGACATTCCGTATCTAGTGGAAAAAAATTGTACACAGTTAATTATTTGACATATTCTATTCCTAAAATAGTAAGAAAATTTTTCAACAGATGGTGTTTTAGTTACAATAAGATTTAATAAGAGATGGCGCCTCAGTTTTTTTTACATAAAATAGTTTTTACACATATAATGTAAAAAATATCCTTGTGTAAATAACACGTACTTTACATGTAAAAAACTGTGTAAAGTACATCGTGTTATTTACACTCCCAACAGTGATCTGATTACAATCGGTGGTGTAAATAACCCTCTGTTATAGGGCTGAATTTATGGGTTAACCCATATAACATGTCAGTCTTACATGCTGGCATGGGGCTAAGCAATGTGTAGATGGTTCTACGTAAATCGAAACTATATAGCCGTACTTCCTCGATTTGGCTTTCTAATGGCGTAAAGTAGGACGTAAATAAGTGAACCGCGAAAAATTTCGTGAAGCCTTGAGTTCCAAAACAAAAATAGAAACAGACAGAATTGTGATTGCTTATAGGAGTATAAATTATATAAGAGCTTTCTAAAAGCTTTTCAAAATATAACGACTGGAAATTAAAATTGGAGGAAACACAGTAGATTGAGAGTTTATCAATCAATATTGATATTCAATGTCACATATGTACATACCCGATGATGATAAATAAGCAATATTTTTATTACCAATCTGTTACAAAATATGAAGAGAGATGACAGAGAAATAAGAAAACCGTCTTTAACTCATAAAACGTTGATATATCTGCTTTATGTGTATTATGATTGAGTTATTGTTACAAATAAATAAAAGTCAAGCATAAAAAGTTTAAAACATCATAAAAATTGGCAAACATATCTATAGAATATATAGCTACATGTTGGCATCATCATTAATGTCTTGTATATATAGATACATTGTACATAAAGAAACAAAATGTGATGTTTCTTAAAGATATATGTCAACCATGTATAGATACATTCAAGTCATTAAAGTAAATTTTTATTTTATACTTAGTCACAGAAAACAAAATGTGTGTCAGTGCTCCAAAAGATTCAGTTATATATAATCACGTATGATGCTCAACAATATGACGGTACATCTTTAGTATGTAATCGTAAGACAAATCTGATATCAATGTAACCAGGACTAAGCATCACTTTCGAAATTTCAAACACCCGTCTCTAGACCTCTGATAACCTTTGAGGGTTCTGAAGTACCAAATTGCATGTTCTAGGTATCTCTCCAGTTTGGACGGTTTTTTCGTAGATCTGCTTTGATGTTACTGAAAATCTGGGGAAGTGTATCTCAAGAAGTACCCTAATTGTTTTCACTAATCATGCGCCATTCTCCATCTGAAAGGGACTTATTACTTTGTGAGTATAAGTTCGAAATTATTTTTTCAGACCTTATGGATCGTCGAGATTTAATGTTATATTTCGTAAGTGCTCTCTATTACAATCACCTCGTTTTATTGCAAGTAATTTGTTTTACTTGGCACTCTGATGGTTTTATTCTGATTGATTTTATTCTCTGACGGTTTTATTCATCGATCTTCTTACCGCAGGTTATCAATACTGCACTCTTAGACCGTCTAGATTTGATATTATATTCCGTAGGTGGTATTTATATTCATACCCTAGGAGCTGAAGCCATATTGAAAAGTCTCTTTATTTATCCCAAGTGTTTTCAGGGTTCAGTTTCATCAAAGCGAAATTTTCTGAACTTTCCAAAAAAAGCTCGTAAACAATTTATCGGTACTCCCTGAAAGTGAGACTTCTAATATAGTAGATGGAACCAATTCCCAATCAAAGCACCAAGTTTCAGAAATTGAAACATGGCGGCATAGGTGAAGACAAAAGAAAGAACCCAATAGAACGTCGGTTCTTTCTACAGAAACACCATGTTCGGATGTGATATTTCCGGATCTCCTACAGAAAATACTTGAAATCATCCTAAACTACCTTAGACATATCTTAAGAGCCAGTTTGGCCTTGGGATGCGTTCCAAGATCACGGAGAAAAGGACCATATTATCTGTGCAGCTGAATGGCACGACATGCAAACCACATTTTTTTATTGGTTTAGTGTCCTGCTTAGGTTAAGAAGAATAACTCTGCTCTTGAAGTGTTGACAAGTTAACTCACTCCTGTTCTATTAAACGACGTCGACCTTTACTGTCAGGGTTATGCTGATTGTATTGCCATAAGTATCTGGGGATCTCGTTAGATCGGAAGATTACCTAGCAAAACACATTTATTTGAAACGCATATTTAGTAACTAATGGAGCTTGAAACATAGGCGTCGGACCTATAATCTCGTTAACCGCACTTTTTTGGTGCCCCCGAACAATCAGTGGTGTTAAAGCGAAAAAATTGTTTGTTCGGGTGTTATGGAAGCTATAGACACCACAATCACTGTAAATCTTGAGTTAGCTATGGGTCTGCTGCCACTTGACACAAGGTGTGCAGCGTAACCGGCCGATAGCCTATCCAAAGCAGTGACAGTCAATTTAGTCTTTCTGGGCACTGCCAAATATGATGGGAAGTGGGTCGTTATATAATTGCCCACATACCGTACTCTATTGTGACAAAGCACGTTTGCGCAAAATTACTTCGTGTAATTGATACCGAAAAGCCGAACTGAAGTAGAACAGCCCAACTCATCTCTCCGGGGTGATGATCTTTACTGATGGATGAGTATGCAATTATGAGAGCAGCACCCTATGCAGACGAGATGAATTTTAGTAATCGTCATATCCTTTTTGCCAGCTATAAAAACGAAAAAAGTCTTGGCTTTGTTCGCAGTATACTCTTATTCGTTTAACTTTCACAAGTGTGCCTGAAAAATACGTCATAACAGCTGAACAGCTGATTTCTGATGGCGTTTATTCTGCTTTGTATACTAAGCGACAAAGAATCGCTGCCATCGCATTAATATGGCCCAGATTTTCTGATGCGGATCATTTATCATCAATTAGTCATTAAAAGGCGGAGGATGAGAAATTTTAAAACACCAGGTCCAGAATACCCAGGTCAGGGATACTTTCTACCAAAAGAATTGCAAATCATTCTAAACCACCTTGAACATATCTTCAGAGGCAGTTTGGACCTGAGATGTGTTTCAATATCACGACGAAAAGTCAAAATAGTGTTCATATACCAATAGATGGAAACCCTATAGATTTGACCAGGCAAAATGTTTTCTATCTTTTAGCATCTCCTCTGTTCTACCTTAATATTTAAAGCGATTGGCTGATAGCCACTTTGGGGATAATGAACTCTTAGAAAATCCCATATATTCCGAACAACACGCATCAATCGTTATATGTTTCGATTATGAGACCCAAAAGCACTTGATATGGCTGTGTGTCTATTGCCGCTTGGCATTTGGATTAAAATATGTTGAGTGCCAACAACCGTTTGTATACAAGGCAGAGGCAATCAACTTGGTGATTCATTTGGCGATTCTTGGGACTGCCAAAAATGGAAGGAGGTGGGAAGGCCCAAATTTCCCCCTAACCTACCACAGCCCAATTTATCTTTCCGGTGACAATTTATTGATCTTGGGCGGAAAAATACGTCATGACTATAGTATAGCTGATTTCTGACAGCGTTCAGCTTCCTTGTATACTTAGCGACCAGATTTATTGGTACGGATTATTAATCGTCAATCAGTTCTGAATACTCCTCCAAAATAAGGAACACAATTTTGGTGCTGAAACCACATTTTGTATTGGATACACTGCTCAATGATTTCGTAGAAAATATATAAAAGTTTAATTTATAAAAGCTTTTACTATCTAAATAATATAATATACAGGGTGGAATTATTTTGTGTATAAAATTTAATAAATTTGATATAAGTTAAGCTTATTAAGTTGAATTCAAACAAAATTGGGTCATGCATGTATTTCCTTGACTCATGTTGGAGCTTATACTAAAAGATGCATCTAGCTTTCTTCTAACAGTGTATACAATTACATAAGACATTAAACAATATGTATGTACGACATAAACAAATAATTTTTAAATTGAAAAATCTTGTACGTAGATAGCTTTTCTTGGTGCTTCCTTCAACTGAAAGCTTTCATTCATTCTTGTCATGCTATATAACGATATCAAATAACAATCCAATATGTATGCACGATATACAAGTAGTTTATGTTTTTTAAAACAGCATATATATAGTGCAATGGAATAATATACGAGTACATTGCATAATGTAATGCTCTTATAAATTCGTATGCATAGCAGCCAACATAAAATATTATGTATATATTGTCAGAACAAAGTATATCGTAAAGATGTCGAAGCAATGTTTATGAACCAACCTATATCTCGGTACTCATATTATGTTTAAGTAAATATTTGCCCATCTACACAAAGTATTATCCTTCACCAAAAAGGATACAAATAACAATTTTTTTTATTAAAATGATAATATTTACACATATTATAATTTCTAAAAAGGAGGAGTATTAATTTACATAATATTTGTATACACAAGATAAAAAGCTTTTATAAAGTTCTAATGAATTTGTAACACAATATTATTCCTTTTCGATATACGATAAGTGATATAAATATACACGATGAGGAGGGCGAGCACGATTATAAGGATTCTTAATACAAGTTAATCTTATCACTTGTTATTAGTAGGACTTAAAACGCTCGTCAATTCATGTTTAAAATTCGAGATGAACGATAAGGCCTAGAACCTTTCATCTCCTACAAATATTTAGTTCCACTATGTATATGATATTATTTAGATAGTAAAAGCTTTTTGAAATTAAACTTTTAAATATTTTCTATGAAATTGGAATTTTGGGCAGTGTATCTAGTGGAAAATGTGTGTTCAATTGCTGACAATCCACGGAAGTTAAAACAACATTTAGAATTAGGTTATGGTTAAAATATATTTATATATATATATATATATATATATATATATATATATATATATATATATTATATATATATATATATATATATATATATATATATATATATATATATATATATATATATATATATATATATATATATATATATATATATATATATATATATATATATATATATATATATATATTGAAACGGGCCTGAAATGAAAAATACAAGATCAGAGTCGAACATAAATAGGCTAAAGAAAATTTACCTACCTGGGTCCGGTTGGTCGGGGATATCTGGGTCCATGTATCCAATCCTGTCCTTTCCTTAGGTGCTAACCTGTAAAATATAAATGAGACATGACAAGCCACATGCATCGAACATTGAACAAATATAAGAAACATTTTACAATAAACAGGCACAGAAAACAATAATCACAAGGAACGAACACTGATTATAAATTACATAAACACAAATTCAAGGTAGACAAAAACACAAATGACAATCACCACACAACACCACAATTAGAATACAACTTTCCCCATGACAGTGACACTGATACGTCAGACAAGATGTCAAACAAGTTGGTTGCATCTCGACATCAACCGTACTCAACCTTGATGCTACAAGATAGATGGTGTAAGGGGAACGAAGAAGAGTGTGTATTGCCCGATGTACCATGAGAGGTCGAAAACTTATAAAAGGTGATGTGGATGGGCGAGGAGTTTTGAGTTTTTTTTGATTGATGGTGGCTTGGTGATAAGATCGAGGAACGAGATTTGGTTTTTGGAAGATAGCTCGAGGAAGCAACCAAGGTTGTAGAAAAAGAAATAAAAGTGTATAAGTGAATGTGGAAAGTAGAGTGGAAGAAAATAAAATAAGAGGGAAAGAGAAGGTGGTGAATCACGCTGTCGGAGAAAGGTGAAGGTGGGTCGTGTCATAAGCCACGTGGAATGACAAGAGAGCTCGGGAACGAGTCATAGAAGAGGCGAAAAGGCAACGCGGTGATATACAGTACAAAACTTCCCCCCAATTGTTACACCCAGCCCGAGTGTCTCTAGTCAACCGGAGAGAGCTAGCCACATTTGTACGCGCCGTTTGGCACTCAAAATTATCGATTTAAATTGTCTGCAAAATTGGGAGGTGGAGGAAGATCAAGGAGAGAGGACGGCCCAGATCAATATACCAGTCGTGCTTGTAAAAAAAATTGAAATATAGTGTCAAAAACAGAATTAATTTTTTTATTTTGTTAACGCACACGTCACAATATATATATATATATATATATATATATATATATATATATATATATATATATATATATATATATATATATATATATATATATATATATATATATATATATATATATAGTTTTATTATTAGATAAACAAATATCGGAGAATCGCCATAACAAAATGGTTAAGAAAATTGTGCTATTTTGAAGCGAATAATTAATGTGGTGTGTTTTTTGGCTTCTCAAGAAATGGCCTTTAGAGGCCATGATAAAAGCCATACATCAATAAATAAGGGAAATTATATTGAACTTCTAATTATTTGGCTAAGTATGATGAACCGCTTAACCATTTTAACCATTTAATCGGAAATTCCATTTTTAAGGAAATTTCGCCAACAATGCAAAACGAAGTAATTTCTTCAATCAGGGAGGTGCTTTTTAATGAAATTAATGTTGAAATAAGTAAATCTCTTTACGTCGCCATCCAATTAGACGAAACTTGGGATGTGACATATATATCACAATTATCTTTGGTCATTAGATTGGTTGACGAAACTGGTACAGCACAAGAGCGTTTTATAAAATTTACGGATGTAAGTCAACATTGTTCCTCCGAAGGAATTCCCAATCATGTTTTGGGAATGACTGCCTTGTATGATTTTGGAAAAAAATTAGTAGCTCAGGCAGACGATGGAGCTGCTGTGATGGCGGGAGAAATAAATGGCATACAAACTAAAGTCAGAAGAGTCTATCCAAACGCCCTCTTCACTCATTGTACGGCTCATTGCTTTCTCAATCAATACAACATATTACTGCATGCAAATTACTTTTTTCTACAAACCTCTTCTGGAGACTTTGGACTACGTTTTCTTTTTGAATTCACCATAATGTTACCTTCATTATACTTACCCGAAATCACCCGCAGAGCCTCCAGCAACTCTACGAACAAGCTTGACACCACGACACTGCAAGAAACAGCACTACTCGGCAACGACATATTCGATTACAGTCGCTACGCATTTATGGAGAAGAATGAATTTGATGTCGATTTCTTGATTGGCATCCAATACCGTCCATTCGTGACTGATTACACACCTAAGCTAAAACCTCGATATACCGGACTAATTTAAACGAGGGCAGTACGTTATAGCCGTTTATCCGTTATTTAAAAATACATTTTCGTTCTGAAGAATAAGCACATTTAAGTATATTTTTAGTGTTTTGTGTATGTTATACCATGACCCGTAAGAACACCGATCTATATTTTCCTTCCAAGTCCCGATCGTATTTGCTTAACTTTAGATTAAGGTCACTAATAAAGTAAATCATGTTCCAACAAGAAGAATAGACTCGCCATACGTTTTTCGTAATAAACGGAGTTTTTAATATCTTCTCTTGACACTTTTGAATGCTAAGAGAGCTGCTTTGACCAAAAAGTCGGCGGTCAAGTGTCTTTGAATGACATAGTGCTCTAGTATTCCTATATGGCCAAAATGTGTCCGGTTTATCCGAAGTCCGCTATATCGGGGTCCCTTATATCGAGGTTTTACTGTAATAGGATTTTACACTATAACATCTCATAGACATGACTTGAATATTACATTTGTGGACGTGCATTTCCCCACGGATGAGAAGCCTGATCAAATCATAGATAGATTCTATGTTATGAGTGTGAACCTTCCGCATACAACTAAATCACGTGTTTGCACTACTTCCTTGTGATGGTCACTATTGACTACTTGGTAAAAGAAGTGAACTGAAGGATCAACAGACCAACCTGTAAAATTTCATCGGGCAGCCTTAATCTGGCCCAAATCTTCATCGAACAAGCAGCTAAGTATAAGCTTGACACCATGGCACTGCAAGACATGACTTAAATATTTCGTTAGTGAACGTGTATTTCCCGACCGATGAGAAATCTGATAATATCAAAAATGGTTTCTATATGATAAGCTCAAAACTTTCGGAACAAACAACGTTGATATGAAAACAGGTAAGTTATCTGCATCTGCACACAATTTCAGCACAAATTCTTCGCGGAGCTCACTATCGACAACACATTATAAAAGAAGAAGACTGAAGGATAAACAGCCCAATCTGTAGAAGTTCATCGGGTAATCTAAATATGGCCTAAATTAGAGCCTCCAGTAACCCTTGAACAATCATCCAAGTATAAGCTTGACATCATGACACTGCAAGAAACAGCACTACTCGGCAATGACAACGGCAACAAGAATAAATTCGGCGTCGATTTCTTGAATGGCGATCTTCGTTGTTCATTCTTGACTGATACCAAACCTCAGTAATAGGATTTGTGAACTGAAGGTATCATAGACATGACTTGAATATAACTTTGTGAAAGTTCATGTCCCCGCCGAGGAGAAGCCTGATCAAATTAAAAATAGTTTCTATATGATGAGCTCCAATCTGATATCGTGCTCAGGTATAGAGCCCATCAGATTATCCAAATTATTGTTAAATGAGTCTTTATCTTGGGGTTGGCTCACATCAGTGGGCGCATATACACATACAATTGACAGGTTGGCTAATCTCATGTGCAAGCGAAGCTTACACATTCGATTATCGACTGCTTGGAAGTCCAAGACAGCCTTTTTTACCTGTGGCCCAATGAGAAAGCCAACTCCAAGATTTCCGAGGTCATCTCCACTGTGTAGCAACGTATAGCCTTGGGACACATGGACTTCACTTTTAGGCCATCGAGTTTCTTGGAGCGCTACGAGTTCCAGCCGATACTCCTTCATACATGTGATAAGGCCGTCCAACGCGCCAGGTTTTCTGAGTGACTGCACGTTCCACGTGCTGATCTTCAATCTCGTATCCGGGTACTTAAGCGGGGGGTCATTGTTATTTAGGCGGTATCCGATTTTTTTGTTTCTGTTAACATTTTTAACTGTAATTGGTTTTTACGGATGCGGGTCGTCAGCCCAGCGATCCAACCAGATTTAGTCGCCTCCAACGACAAGCTCTGGATACTGTGGTGGTATTCTATGAATCTCATGTTTCGTTCGAAATATTTACGAAACATGGTTGCCCCTACCCACAGGGCTCAAAATTTTCGATTACCAGCTCTTATAAAACATAGGCTTGTTATTCATATGACCTACACCAGTAATGGGCCATTTTGGAAATTTGAGCATATAGGGTAGGATCCCGTTATTTCTAAGTACTCTTTGTACATATAAGTCTTTGATTAAGGTAGAACGTAATTTTCAATTGAAGGTTCATGTACATGTGGCTGATTAATCATATGGCCGACCCCAGTGATAGATCTTTTATGAATCTGGGCGTGTTTAAGGCATCTGATATTTTAAAGAACTCTTTAAGCATATAAGTCTTTCATTTTGATAGACTAAAAATGTTTGATAGCAAGTTCATATATATGAGGCATGATAATCATATGGCCGATCCCCATGATGGACAATTTGCGTTTGCTGGGCCTAAAGTTTAGGCTTCCAATGTTTCAAAAAATATAGGGTCTTCGATTTTGGTAGGGCAAAATTTTCGATTAAAAGTTCATATACATGTGGCGTGTGTGCATATAAGTCTTTAATTTTGGTAGAACGTAATTTTCGATTGAAGGTTCATGTATACATGTGGCTGATTAATCATATGGCCGACCCCAGTGATGGGCCATTTTACGTATATAGAGACACCTCGCCAACAAAACAATACATTTTATAATGAACCTTTCAAGAAGCAAAAAAACCACCTTCATCACAACATTTTTTTCATATAACACCCTAAACCGAATATAAGTAACGCAAAACATATGAACAACAAAGATGTAGGTAAAAGCACACGAGGAAAGTATTAACGAAAACAGGTATCACCTGTAGATCCATAAATATTTATCAAGAGCTTTTTTTTTAGTTATGTTAATAGTCCATAAACAATATTTGGGGAGGATGTTTACAGTAGCGTTGTATATACAAAATATACACGATACTCCCGTCCCGTCCACCCTATATCAGTAACCAACACTCATATCCTGCAAACGAGAATAAACTTTTTTTTTGTTCACTTTTAGCGGTTTTCTTCTCTGGAGTAAGGTGGAAAATTGTTTTTTTTTGCGTTGTGTACATCGCACGCCATATACTATGTACATACACACACATACAACCGCAAAAATATGTTTTTCCCGTTGATTTATTCTGCTATCAAAATAAATGATGTACTAAATGTGGTGGGAAAGTTCATTTACCTTAATTTGCAGTGTTATTATTATTTTTTGGTTTTCCTCTCAGTTTATTGCTTTCGCTGGAAGAAAAACAAAACGACGGTTAAGTCATTAACTCGAAGTTGAAAATGAATAACATCCAGAACAAAATAAAGCGTGTAATAAAGATAATTTACAGTCGCTTTTTTAATGAAAATGATTTTGCTATTCTTAGATGATATTTAATGGATAAAAATTATATTTTGAGAAATCGTCTCGAGGTAATTTATTGGCATTGACTATTTAAAGCTTTTTTGGGTGCTATGGCCATAAAAACTTTTTCATTTTAAAGAGAATTATAATTCGCTGGTTATAATATAGTGACCTTGAATATAGAGCAACCCTTTGGTGAATTCCAGTAGAATAACAGAATCGATTAAACGTAATGGCTCTTTTTAAGACACTTTGCATTAAGATGTGCAACGTTTCTTCAAGAAATCGAACAATCTGAGAAACGTGATATTTCAAAATCACCATTGTCTCTCTTTCGGTACCAGTTGTAGCCCCATGTTGCTGGAACCATATGCTCGTATGTCACGATTATTAAAAACTATCGTCCCAGAGATGGTATCTGGATTTGAGCTCATTTTCATTTTCTAAAAATACAAACAAAATATGCGTGATCACTCATGAAATTGTTAAAAAATTGGATATTTTCTCTCCGAAGAGAAATGAACATTTTGGCATATTGAAACCGTTGTGGTGCATCTTTCGGCAGTAAGTTTTTGCCCAATTGTAATACTATATGGAAACAGCTTCATGTTAAAATACATCATAACAATGTTTTGAATGGAACAGTGTGAACACTCTCTCATACAGTATCCACAGTGTATGCACTGCCAACAGATCGAGAAATATTTATAGGAAGCTTCGACGACTCGAAGGAGACTAATACTCATCGAGAAGCACATTCTTCGCGCAAAGAAGATATCGAACCCGAAAAATGGATCTTATGGGCAGTTGAAGCTTCCAAACCCTAGCAGCTGGTTCTAATCGGATTATTTCAACGATGATTCAGAACAAATTGTTTATTACTCTCCCATGAATGGGAGAAATCTTCAAAATGTGTTTAAAACTGATCTGTATCCCGCGAGGATGGGCTGAGGTTAGAGTGATCTTTATTTCGAAAGCGGGTTAATGGCTACCCAAAATGGCTGATGAAATCTGAGGACACAGCTCTGCACGCCCTGGTAAGTACAATTGAGAAACCAATATTCTCGCAAGAATTTTGTATGATGGCGTTCCTGGATATTGAGGGCACTTTGGTGGGGGTGGACATACTTCTGAGTAGGTCGTGGCATAATGTGGTATCCTCGACTGATATCGCAATCTATGTGGACAGTCGGACGGCAATCAATTCGTTGGACTCTGTTTCTCTGACGTCTAGAGTAGTGTTAGGTTGTCACTGGTCTCCGAGTGAGATAAGTAAGCATTTCAACATTCAGATAGTCTGGGTCGCCGGCCACTCCACACATCATGGGGAACTGCAGGGTGGACAAACTAGCGAGGTATGGTACAACTTCTGAACTACTACCAGAAAGGGCAAAATTGAGGAGGCCCATTAAAGCACTCACGACACGATACCCTCTCATGTAGTGTAGCAAGGTGAGTCTGGCCAAACCTGGACTTGAAATGCTCAAAACATTGATCTCCCTACGAAGATGTGAACTATAAACGATCGTGGCGATACTCATAAAACACTGCTTACTTTGAGAACATGCGAAAAGGCTAGGTCTAGAAGCGTTGTCGAAGCTGTATGGACGCTATGTTCAAGTTTATACAGAGACCCACCACAGTATTAACTGACTGCATTCAGCTTTGCTGTATCAAATGATGGTCCTTATTATTTGCAAGAAAAAGTAACAAAAAGATTAGGAGTCCATGAATAATGAACTGCTCCATGTACATTAGTAGGTTCGATCCTCATACCATCAACGTAAGAATTGTGTTGAATAATCTTGGCTGCTTATGGCCACCGATCGTTTAGGTTAAAATATATGGGTTGCTAAGACAATTCGGTATATTGGTATAGTTTTATGCCAGTAGTGATCGATTGGCACTGATATTTTGATTTGCGCCATCTACTTCGTGAAAAGTGGTTGTCATCGGATGAAATAATGATCTAAGAATTGATTCTCTAATATATGAAGGGACCAACAAGAAATTTGGCTTTTCTGATAGAAAAATCCTTCGATAACGACTCTCTTATAGTTTAGTATAGAACAACGTGATGATAAGAGAGTACATTAAGAGATTAAGTCTTCATATGGCTATGTTAACTGCATATGTCCAAGTTCGATATATTCTTTCACCATCTTGAAATATTATTTTTGAAGTTTGATTTAAATCTTATTTTCTTTAGCATGAAACGAATTACTTTGCGTTCAAAAGCTCCTAAACCTATAAAGCTATTTCAAAAATCTTATATCCTAGAAAGAACCTAGAATGTTGAAAGTTTCATCTGCTTGTGCGAGCTTTTTTGATAAGATACCAGTTGAATAAACCCTCAAGAATCATCTCTCTTAACCGCTGCCAAGTAATCCATATGGCAGGGAACGGGTGATACAGCATGCCGCGGGCCTTCGTTTTTTACAGTTGGAGATGCTACAAGGTGGAGTAAACAAGTCAAAACCTATATTGAATTGAATCAACCGGTTGTAGTCGGTAAAAATAATAAATCATCGAGAGATTGAGGAGAAATCAATAATTCAACTTTAAAGCAACACAAAATTATTATATTCAAATCATAAAATCGTCAAAAATTTAAAAAAAGCACTTTGGAGGTGTTCCAAATAATCAAAATCGTTCTGGTACGTTTAAACTAAGATTAAATACAAGAAGATGCGTCATCGTTATTATCATGACTTATAGTTAAATGACGAGTAGTAACAAATCAATTAAACACTTTAAGTAAATTTTTTAATCAATATTTCGATCATTACCACGAGAATCGAAACCAATATTCCACCCAATAGCATCGACAGCATGATAACGACTTGCGATATATCTATCGATTGAGCAACACTCTCATTGTTGTCAATGTATTTGTAACGTCCTTGTTTTATCCCTAATGCAAAATAAATCAACTGATCATAGTCTTCCATCATATATTGAAGTTGGGCACCCGATCTTAGACGTAAAATCCTGAAATAATAATATACAAAAACAAATACATTTATTATGCTCATCACATAACCACTATTGTATCCTACCCCATATTGAACTGTTCGCGATATTTGAAACCAGGTGTCATTTTAATGGTTACATACAACGTAAAATGTTTTGCTGCAAGTGGCGAAAGGTTACATTTATCATTCCAATCCTCGCGCCAAAACGTTCCAAATCCCATATAAGCAAATTTTCCGTCAGGACATTTTGTGAGATTGGTCCGACTGGTTTTGGAAATAACATCAAATTGTCGGAAATATAATGGACATTGATCAGTGTTGTGACGTATATTACGATCTAAACTTTTAAGATAATCGTAGGCCGCAGTACTCGGAATCGTACAAATTGTGTAGTCCTTAGCAGCCAGGAGACCATTCAAATCCGAAAATGGTATATCATAGTTTCGAACCGCCAATGATGAACTGAGGAATGCCTCAAATGAGCCATGAAATATAACCGTTGTTATACCAAGCACAAGTAAAATTATATTTCGAGAATTGAATCGTAATATTTCGTCGCCACCCTGTAGTGTTATTAACGTGTACCAACTGAAAGTGTTGAATGGTTGCGATATAAATTTTTTAAGGTAGATATTCCCAAAATGTAGAGCAATCCCACAAAGTAGAAACGCGACGAGAAATGAGATCCACAGGGTGAGAGTAAATTGATCCATGAAATACGTTGGGGATGACTTCATTGTCAGGTCGGTGATATAAATCTGATCGGACACAGTGATGGATGGTGCTAGTGAATCACTCGACGATGTATATGTCACTGCAAGCAAATTCATATCAAAATCACCAACAAAAGTAGTTTGCGCTATATCAACCTTTTTTGATGTGTGTTGTGGTTTGAATTTGATCAAATATTGAAGTAGATCAATAATTTGAGCGTTTGGGTAAACTCCAACGTTTGGTTCCTAGAAAACGAAAAGTTTGAAACTATTTCATGACATTAACGAGTTAACCTACCCAAATTGCAATGTCTTTCCCTTCAGCACTTGCAAATGATTGTGATTCATAATGTACACCATGAATATTAGTCACTTCATTGTCGTCCTCTAGAAATACGTATCGTTGTTGATAAACCTTGGCCATATCGCCCCAGTTTCTCATCGTAAAAATTTTGAATTTCATTAAATCTTTTTTGTAAAACATTCTGCTAATTAGGTCTTACAAGCAATGATTACTGAAATGGATTTAATAGATGGGAGTGAAAAAATATTTAATTGTTGGTCGATTAATCGGTTATGGAATTTAATAGTTTAATTACAGTGAATAAGAATCGATATTTCAAATATCAATTAGACAATGATAATTGACACAGGTTACCGCCAACTAACTAGTCTCATACGGGATCTGCATAGATTATCCCAAGGCTCAGAAACCGTAGAAAATTTCTTCTCACGAGTTGACGGTATATCAAACACCATGACAAACAGTGCTAATGTCAACACTCCCCGAAATGAGAATAGAATAACCTTCATGGCAGCTTAACAATCATTTTATAGTTCTATGTATCTCAGAGAACCAATGGGTTTCATTCGAGCCATGAGACTCACTATACCTTACCAGAAGCTTTTAGCTTCTGCTTGAAAGAACAAAACATTGGGTACATGAAGCAAAAATCAATATAACCATATAAACATTGTCATAACATTTCACCAAGACTACCACCAAAATCCCTAATAACTTACAATTCACAATATCGAAATAATTTCACTCCACATCAACGAAAACTTTACCCATACAACCAACCTCAATACTTTAATCATCGCCATTTTACCTATTAAAATCCAATTCCACCAAATATACCGCCTAATCATCAACAATACTCGAAACCTGAACCTATGGATACGTCATCCAACTTAGACAAATATAAACAGCGATTTTTCCAACCTCAAACACCATTCCAATTTCAACAAAGAAGACCTCTTAAATATAAATCACAGGAACTCTTTAATGTCGAATCCAATCCTTATGAACAATCGTCACCTTTTCAAGAAATTGTCAATAAAAATTATTATCCATTATTAGATACCGAAATTCAAGACGAGGATTTTCACCAAGAAGCCTTAGCCAACCAATCGGATATATAACAGTGAAGAACCACTCTGGTTATAGATTACCTTTTATCGAAATTAAGTCACAATATAAAATTCTCAAACTATTAATAGACACTGGTTCCATTAAATCTTTCTTAAACCGTATTCTTGTCAACAAAAACTTTTTGATTCCATTTGAACCCACAAAAATAAAAACGTTATTTAATACGCACACCATCGACAAAGCTGTAATTATCGACGGATTTGAAGAATTTAAAACCAAACAGTCATTAGAATTTTAACTGTTTTAATTCCACGACTACTTCGATGGCCTTATCGGTTTAGAATCGATGCAACAATTGAAAATTTAAATCGATCGAGCTAAATCTCAGTTAATATTGCCTCAAGTAACTATTCCACTTCAATTTAAATTGAATCACATATCTCAACAATATAAAATCTTGCCTCGTAGCAAACTTATTGCCAAGGTACCGATTAATATTGAAAACGGAGAAATATATTTAAAACCAATGATCCTTCACGGAAATCTAATAATACCCGAAGGTGTTTACTTTAATACTATGCTGAGAGACTATGTAGAGGTAGTCAATTATAGTAACCAAGAACACACTTTTATAATTAAACATCCAATCGAAGGTGAAAGATTCTAAAATTATCATGTTGAGAACAGTGATGAAAAAATCTATGACTGACAACCTATAAACGAAACAATCACTAATTTGATAAGAATAAATCATCTAAACGATGAAGAGAGAAAAGCCATTGAAAAGTTATGCCCAAAATTCGAGGGCATATTTCAAAAGAATCAAGTTCCATATTCTCGAAAAGCTACCGCTACCCACATGTACATAAAGCTGAAATACAAAAGCAAATTATTGAAATGTTAGCACAGGGAATTATCAGACTCAGTTATTCTCCTTATAGAGCTCTCCAATTTGGATAGTTCCAAAGAAAGCAGATGGAAGCGGAAAAGCTAAATGGCGCTTAGTCATCGATTATCGTAAGCTTAACGATAAAACCATTCCTGACAGGTATCCGTTATCCAATATAACTGATAAATTGGATTTTGGGTAAATGCCTTTACTTTACTACTTTGGACTTAGCATCTGGATTTCACCAGATAGAAGTGAGTCCAAAGTATACTCCAAAGACTGCTTTTTCAGTCGATTTTGGCCACTATGAATACGTTTGTATGCCATTCGGTCTGAAAAATGCCCCAAGTACGTTCCAACGAGTAATGGACCACATACTCGGAGAACTATAAGAAACATCGTGTTTGTGCTTTATGAACGATGTTATTATATTTTTCACGTCGCTAAAAGAACATATTGAAAACCTCTTAAAATACAGTTGGACAAATCGGAATTTATACCTAAAGAAATCGGGTTTTTAGGCCACATTGTTACACCTTAGGAGGTGAAGCCAAACCCCGATAAAAAAACCGCAATCAAAACCATTCCTTGGACAGAAAAGCAAATTAAAAGCTTTCTTGGCCTGATGGGCTATTATAGGAAATTCATTCCTGATTTCTCTCATATAACTAAACCAATGACCGAATGCCTAAGAAAAAATAAGAAGATCATCCTAGATGAGGCATACAATAAATGCTTCAAAAATGTCAAACATTACTTTGCATTGAATCTATCCTGACATACCCTAATTTTAATGAACTATTCATTGTGACCACAGACGCTATAGCAACGATGCTTTGGGAGCTGTACTATCACAAAGGCAAATTGGGAAGGACTTGCCTATATGTTATGCATCCAGAACTCTCTCTAAGAGTGAACAGAATTACTCAACCATAGAGAAGGAGCTACTGGCAATAGTCTGGGCAACTAAGTATTTTAGGCCATATTTATTCGGGCATAAATTCACCATAGTTACTGACCACAAGTCGTTAACGTGGCTATTCTCACTTAAGGAACCAACTAGAAAATTAGTACGATGGAGACTAAAGTAAAAAGAATTCGATTATAATATACAGCATAAAAAATGTATTCTCAATTCTAACGCAGATGCACTCTCAAGAGCTGTTTCTATAGAAATAAATACTATCGAAGTAAACACTTCGGATTCTAACTCATTAAATGATTGCTACCATTCTTTCTACCCCAGAAAACCTAATTCATGTAACTAATGGACATTAACACTTTCGATCAACAACTAATCCTATACTTATCAGATACCCTTAAAGACGCAAGTATAAAAGAAGAAATACTGTTCAATAAAAAGAAACACTTTACATACCTAGGCAAAGAGGAATTAAAATGTTTATTACACAACAACTTAGGAAACTTACGGGTTTAAACAAAAGGCAAATTTGTATATACACCACAAATGAGTGTTTCCAATATGTAATTCAAGCATATCAATCAATGATTGAAAACAAACCTCGAAAGACAAGTCCTAAGGCTACCTTACTCAGATCAACGACATTTCTAATCGATTTGACTACTCTTGACGATCAGGAAAGAGATATATGTAACCAACATAACCAAAAAGATCATAGGGGTATCATCGAAAACTACGAACATCTCAAACGAACGTTTGATTTCCCTAATATGAAATATTCTATTCAAGAATATATAAATAAATGCATTGTGTGTCAGAAGACTAAATACGATAGACAATCTCCACAGTTACAGTTAGAATTGACCGAAATCCAAGTAAACCCATGAAGATACTCCATATGTATATATTTCAAATACAACACCATTTATTCTTAACAATAATACACAAATTCAGTAAATTCACCGCGGCCTACGATCTGTTCCAGGTTAACTTACGCCACAGGACAAGACATAGTGACAACATACCTAGAAACGAATAACGGACTTATACCGATCAAGTTAGGAACGGAAAGAATCTTCAACGGATATACCAAGTTACTTCACATAATTCTGTTAGAACCTTACTATAACATAATAGACCAGATAAAACCCAATTAGATCAACTATCTATCATAGTATCCACTGAATTATTTTAAACGACAAGAAAATAATAACGCAATACAAATTAGACCGACTGCGACAAACATTCAGAGAAATCATGCCAACACGTACAAAGAGAGGACTCGTTGACGGACTAGGCACTTTCATCAAAGATATTACTGGAAATCTAGACAACCGCGACTTAATAGACATTCAAAATTCATTTAACGACATCTATAGAAATCAAGAAACATTGAACCACCAAATTAATAAACAAATACATTTTAACGCACAAATGGTACAAAGACTAGAAGCACAGAAAAAAATAACTATACAGAAGAAAACCATACGAATAAAATTTTTTTGTGGGGTTATTTCGTTGGTTGGGGTTATCTCAGAAAATAAGAGAGTAAAAATTTAGATAAATAAATTTTACACTCTCGAAATAGCAAACTATACACAAACAAATTAAAATTTTTAAACAGAGAATTTGATCTATACAAATACATTGCAGTTTTTTATTCTCTTTCAATTATTGTTTTTGTATAAAGAGACAATTTCAAAAATCAGAAATTTTTTCGTATATGGTATTTTAATAACTTAAAATGTAAACAGAGACAGATACATAGTTAGGTTACAAGAACTATATATTATTTTAAGTGTGCTCACAAAGAGAATAAATAAAAATGGCACTTTACACCAAACAAATCAATTTCATTAAATGTTAAGTTGTATTGTAATTTGTGTTATGCTTTCATGTATAAAATGAACAATACTAATGCACAAAATGTCTTATACACATTTAACTTGATTTAATGATTACATGCACCCATGTATGATTTTAACATGAATGTCTTGCAAAATTTTTATACAACAGCAACGCTTGTACAATTTAAAGGTTTTAAATAGTACACCGTTTATAAGTTTAATAAAAAAATATGAAATTTAATTTTAATTTATAAATTTATTATTTTATTCTTATTGGAAACAATCTTATCCGATTGCCTGTTCTGATTGGAAAGAATGATAAGAGGGAAAAAATAGCTTTATATAATTCAATTTAGGAAAAAATAATTAAAAGATGTCGTATAGATCTCGATTTCGCCGTACAATTGGCAATAGTATTAAAAAAATATTATAATAGATCTCCAGTTTGACACCCAGTCGATCTCGTTATAAACAAATTGTAAGTGTATGAGTAACATTAATGTGTTTTAGCGTAGTTTCGATGTGTAAGTTGGGTATTCCTGTTGTGGATGTTATTATTGTTTTACAATGAAATTGATGATCCAGTTGCTAGTTTTGAACAACGCTAGTAATGGCATTTCATCGAACTATCATCCAATATAAAAAAATATTCTCTCTCCCAATGGGCCTATTTAGACTACTATTTTTAACAACACATATTAACAACACTTGAATCAACTTGAAGTTTAGATTTGTATTCTACACCCGATGTTAATTATATATGTATTTGTAAATTCGTTTTATTTCGTATTGATACTTTGACTCGTTCAATAATATTTTTGAAGAATAGATATGTGTTTACAGCTCAAAATAAAAATTTTAATGGAAAAAATAGCCACACATACAAACACAATCATTTGTTTTTAATATAAACAACACGAGAATACAGAAAATTTATTGTCGAAACGTGCATCGGAAAATCCCTCTTTACCTATAAACGAATTTTAGTTTATAGGTAAAGAGGGAAAAAACGAGCAAAAAATTTGATGCAAAAACTTTTCACATTGTAGTTAATAACCGTTCTAATTTAACACTAATTATGTAAAACCGAAAAACTTCATATATAGCAACACATATATGTATGTATAATTATATTAACTAAACGAATTTGATATTTACATATATATATTTTTAAAAACTTAATTAATATGATATATTACAATTAATTATATTAGTTTAATATATTTTATTTTTAAAGCAAAACTTTTTATGAGTTAGTCCTCACCAGTTTAATTCTATTTTTCTACTGAAAACAAAACTTCTCTTTTTTACAAATTTTATTTTTTAGGGTTACAACTAGATTAAAAAATATAAGTGCACTTCCATAATTTCCACTGAGTTTCATGATTTTAAATAATTTTAACAATACAGTGGAAATTATAATTTGATAACAGAAAAGAATTATAAAACGAAAACGAGATGGATCACCACAGGCCACACAAATCATATACTATGTGGTATGTGGTATTGCGGATTTATTAAATAATTATGATTTATGTAAAATTTTAGATTTTTTAAATAATATGTGTAATTAATATTAAGATTTAAATAATATGAGTAAAAAGTGTGTAACTATATATATAATAATTTTAAATGTGATAAATAAATTAAAAATAAATGTGATAAACTGCAATAATAAGAGATGTTCGGAAGGTTATATTTTCAAGAATACGTATTTACACATTAAAACCTATATATTTTATTTTTAGATCAAAATAATAATGGAAATAAATTATCAATATATGCGTTGCGCCTCCACGAAGCTGAAAAACTTCGATACGAGCAAAAAATCTCGGCAGTTTCTTTTGACCCATACTTGGGAGAATATAACGAGCAGAAGCTACCACAAAACGTTACGTTTTTTGAAATCTACCAGTATTTGATAAAATAAAATCATATTACAGTTCAAAGGATCTGAAAGCTTTTAAGTCATTGGGCTCATATAAACTTTATAAGAGTGGATCGGTGCAATACATGGCAGGAATAGATATTCCAAACGGATGTGTAGTGTTTGGAAAAGTATTTATAGCAAAAGATATTAAACAGTTTAATCTATTTTACTTTATAACAGGTTCTTCATACTCAATCTTTAAATTTACCAGCGCTCAAGGTGTGGATACATTTAAATAATTCAGGAACAATTAATACCGCGCACTGTAACTGTGTTGCTGGTTTAGGAGAATGCTATTCACACATCGAAGCTGTTTTATTTGCATTAAATGCAATATATATAAATATTTTAAATAATGAAACAGTAAGAAATTTAATATTCCTTCTATTTTAGGATATTTTATATTTTAGGAATCAGTTACTGATAGAAAAACTCAATTTACCATCTTGCAAGCTATCGGTACAATTGTGCAATGAAAACATAAACTATTCAACAACTTCAAAAATAAAGTTATCACTTAGACCAACAACAATCCAACTTAAATGATCTACAAATACAGCAATGAAATCAATGCTAGACCAGATTATTGCTAAAGGGAGAAGGCCTGTAGCATTATGGCCCTTGCAGATCATCTTCCAGTAGAAAATACTGATTTCGAGTTGGACAATTTGTTGGATGTTTATTTGGCCAATTTATATAAAGTCGAAAACGAAACTATGTCTTTGTCCAGCATAGTCGATAAATTTTCTTTCTCCAATTTCATTTTGAACGAAGAAAAAGTAATACTTATCGAAGAAGCTACGCGTACACAGTCAAAATATGACTATTGGCTCAAATAAAGATTGGGACGTATCACAGCTTCCATTTTTAAAGAAGTATGCAGCGCCAAGATTGGCCGCGAATTTCCACTAGGACTATTAAAAAAAACATTAGTCTATGGACGGAATAATGAAAATGTAGCTTTAAAATCACTATATAATATGAATAAGCGGGTTCATAAAGCTTTAAAAATTTTACCATCTGGCCTGATGATTTTAAAGACAATGTCTTTCTATGCTGCATCGCCAGACGGAGCTTGGAGCTGCAGCTGCTGTGGCCGATTTCCTATAGAAGTGAAGTGTCCATACTCTTTCAGAGATGGTAATCTGGCTTTGTTCCTGTCACAGAAGGATTGTCCAGTTTTTATAAACGAAAGCGGAACTTACTCTATGGCTTAAACCCATAAGTATTATTATCAGGTGCAACTGCAAGGGTATATTCATCTAAGTTATATTGTTTACTTTTTTATATACTCCAGAAGGACAACTATACTCATCAAAGTGCCAGTTGATAGATTATTCGTCAGCGAAAATATGAAAAAAACAAATGCAATTTTTACTAATTATATTTTTCCCGAAGTAGTTGGAAAATATTACAATACTAGAGTTTAAATATTTATGTAAATAGTTTTAGATTAAGACAACAATTATGTGATATACAAACATATGATTTTTATTAAGACTGAAAATGAATTTACTTGAAGTAATACAATTTTTGTTTGTTTTATATATGTATACGTAGTTGTTTTATTTGGTAATTACAATTGATGGATTTAAATTAAAAACAGCACAAGATATTTTAATTATATAATCAAAGTACATGTTTTCATTAAATTTTTTTTAAATTGCGGAAATTGGTTGCCGATTCGTTGTTACTAAAAACTTTTGACGCAAAACTCCTATGACTCTTTCAACGTGAATTCTTACACTAGCAATTGGTCGATTGTTTTTGACTGTGAGCGGTTCCAGCTGGGATTTTCCATTTTAAAAACCCTCGATCGGCGAGGATTATGTCCCCTTCGTCAATAAACTCTAAAATACCACATGATTCGAATATAAATTTATCGCTACATCGCCCTCCATACCCCTTCGATATAAATGATATGCTTCCAAATGAAGAAATACAAATCAAGTATTTTAGCGTCTGATGGTGTTTGTAATTTGAGAACGTGTTGGCTCGAGCTAAACAATTTCCTAAAACATAATATAAAATCAATATATAATAAACATGTAAAGCCACTATTTATTACTTGTTACAAGTATCTTTTAAAATATATACCTGGTTTTTCACTGAATATTTCGAAACAATCTATTATAAATACTGGCTTCATTCCAAATAATTCCTTGAATGTTTTGGGAATATTTCTTTTGGAAGCTTCTTTGTCTGGCCAGAACACAAAACAACTGATTTTATTGTAAATTTCTACAATTGCCTTATGAAATAATGAGGAAATTGTTTTATTTGACACTTCGTATTGATACGCTAAATGGGCAAATCCAGCCACAATTTAAATGACATAAGAAATACGTCGAATTTATTCATTTTTCCGTTCACTGTAACTGGAAATGCATCCTTAATGTTGTTGTATATGACTTCCAATGTATCAAAATCCAGTATAGTATTTAGTCATTTTATCATTGGTTCTAAGGTCATCGATTGTCAATTTTGTCCTGGACTTTTCTCGTTTAAGCTTTTTTATGGTATTTTTAAGATCGTTATTCTGCATTTTCAATTTAGATATTAGCTCATCTTTTGCAGATTCTAAATAAAACGCTATAAGAGAGAATTTACATTAAATATTAAAAAAATTAAAGCTAACTTTTCTCAATTTACCTTCTGTTTGGCAAGCTTTTTCTTGAATCATTTTATGATCATTTAAATCGCTTAATGTCGCTGTTTGTGCGTGGTCAATTTCTACCTTCTGTGTAGTTCTTTTTTTTGCTCGCTCATATCGTGATGTTGATGGTTTTTGAGTGTTATAACCTAAATTAACAGAAGGAACCCAGTCAACATTCAATTTGTCTGTTAGGTTTGCACTTTTGCCCGATATAAAATGCTTCGAGCACATCATGGAATACTTTAATGATTCTCGCTTAAGGCCTTTTCTTTTTACCGCCCTCAACCACGCTAATTGTCTTTCTTCTGCAAGTTGTGTATATTTTAAGCGTTTGTTCGGAATCATTGGGGATCTATAAAACTTAATTCTTCTATCTCTATCACCACGCATAGTACAATTCACAACACAACACTTTAAAGGCATTGCTCGAATTATAATTAATCGATTTAACTTATTAAAAAACTTAATTTTACGCTTTATAAAAAACAATTCACTGAAAATATGCTGCTTTGACACTAATTACACGTTTGTGTGGCCTACAGATAATTTTGACATTTCAATTTGACGTATAAGGAAAAAAGTCTACTGCATGTTCAAAAATTCTTTTGAGCTGATTTATGTTTATAAATTCGGTTTTTTTTAATTTTTGTCGAATACATAATTTCATTTAAATAAATTAATTATTAAGTTTTCGCGTTAAATTATGTGTATTTTCGTCAATATTATTTTTCTAAATTTATTTAGAAATGAGTTTGACTTTCGTCGTACGACCAAGAGTGAATTAGAGCGAATAAAATATATTTTAGAGGATATCGTTTATATTGAAATAAAAAGCACAAAATTTATCAAAATTAGATCAATTTATAATTAAATTTGATCGTGATTTATTTTGATTTGAAAAAAATTATATATGTTCAGATCTAATTTGACCCTTTCTTAGTCATTTTATGAAATAAAATTTTAAAAGCTCTAAGTCACAATAGCTAAAACTTAAAAAGAAATTTGTACGTTTCATATAAGTTTCTTGATAAAACGTACATTATTGATACACTAAATAAAGCTCATTTCAAAAAGTGAGTATGCATTCCGGCTTTATATATCCAGGAGGCTTTGATATATTACAAGCATCAAAAAAAAATAAAAATTTCATGACACTGTCTAACAGTACAAGAATTCAAATATATCGAACATATAATGGTAAATAACAACATCCGATTTCCAAATATGAGCGCAATTCTTAACTTAGTCACGGTTAAACGATACTACAACAAAACTAATATAATTTTTAGCATAGAGATACCTCAATTCATGCAGGATGAGTTTACTTACTACCAAATCAAAATTATACAAAAAGCAACCAAAATCATTTATACCCTCCTTATCCCAATGACATTATTATATCACAAGAGACATTTCAATTTGTTAAAACACCATGAAGAAACATATATGGTCAGTACTTTTGTAATAAAGCCGAAATCAAGCCAATTTCAAAATCATGCGAAGCAGCCATTATAACGCAAAAGCCTCCAAATTGTTCTTTCCAATGCGTTTCACCTTCATTCGAAATTGATTACCTTACATATGGGCAACTATATATTCAACCATTGGAGCCTCTAAAATATAACTCAACCTGTAATCAACAATATATGTACGCAAACTCTCATCAGATTTAAAAATTGTGAAATCACCATCAGAGACGAAACCTTTTCTACAAGAGAGTAGACACAATTAGAAATCCGAGATATCAACCTGTCATTCAACGAGATAAACATCATAACCATCAAACCGGAAATTACGCTGGAAAAATTAAAGAACTATTCAATAATTAACCTAAACAAAATAGAGCTACTGCGCAACAATCATATGCTCCATAGTTCAACAGGACATATATCAATAATTAGTATGATTTTAATAATTATCTGTTTAACAATTCACAGAATAATTAAAAGGTACAAACAAATAAGAATAAAAAAGGTGCCTGCCCCACTTAACAGGACATGCACTACTCTAAGAGGGGAGGAGTCATATCCGACGATACTAAGCAACAAGAAGCAACACACGGAACAACATTAATTGCCAACTCAGCAATATAATAAAAGGCACGTTGCGGACTCGGGTTAAAACAGCACAACGACCCAACCATTCAAAGTGTGGGAAACGCAGCGCCACCAAACAATATTCCATTGTTAATGTTTTCAATTACATCTTTTTATAATTTTATATAAAAAGACAATACAAGATAACCGGACGGGTTCTTTTTCATCGTTACCTGCAACATTATACATATCCAGAGAATAATCATTTTTTAGCATAAGTGTTTCAATTGTGTTTCAATATATTAAATAAAATAATATAAAATAAAATTCTATATGATAAATTTATCAGTTTTTTTTATTGATCTAACTGATCAGTTTGCTATCAAAGTGAACATCAATCTAGAACGATAAGAAAATAGAAATTTGCGAAAAGGGCTGATATTTCGCGTACATTCTTGTAATTTGCTAGCACTGAACGTACTCGACTGAACGTATAAATAAGAATTGCACATCTAGTCAAGTAGCAAATGCCTGAAAAGATGGATTTGATCTGTTCGACACAGCCATTTAATATGACGTCCTTCAGCACATTGAAACCGGCCAAAGAAAAATTACAAAATTAATCAAAAAAGCCAATCATGAATTATATTACAACTCCGGTAAGAAACCTACCATAAAATAGATTATTGTAGGTTTCTTATACTTATATGTTTATACTGCAACATCTCATTGATAGGAATCTTTGTCGGTTGTATATTGCTAAGGAATTGTTCAATGTGAATGTAATTTTGGTCAGTTTAAACAATTATTTTATTTAGTGTACGCGGTTTCAAATATGAAGATATCAATAATTTAAATTCAAAGCAAGACAAAATTCTTTTATTAACAAATAAACGATATCTATCGGTATTTCAAATTATCTGAAAAAATCTTTAACTCATTATGCTGCGTTTAATGCTATGTTTAGTGTAACAAGGTGCGTCGTGCTAACTATCATGATTTATAAATAGTTACAATGCAATCAAACACTTTAAGTAAATTTTTTAATCAAAATTTCGGTCAGTAGTACGAGAATCGAAACCAATATTCCACCCAACAGCATCGACAGCATGATAACGACTTGCGATATATCGATCGATTGAGCAACGCTATCCTTGTTATCAATGTATTTGTAACGTCCTTGTTTAAATCCGAATGCAAAATAAATCAACTGATCATAATTGTCTATCAAATTTTGAAGTTGGCCGCTCGATCTTACACGTAAAATCCTAAAATTATACGAAAACAAATACATTTATTAAGCTGATCACATAACCACTATTGTATCCTACCCCATATTGAACTGTTCGCGATATTTGAAACCAGGTGACACTTTAATGTTCACATACAACGTAAAATGCTTTGCTGGTAGTGGCGATAGGTTACATTTATCATTCCAATCGTCGATCCAAAGCGTTCCAAATCCCAAATAGGCAAATTTTCCATCAGGACATTTTGTGAGATTGGTCCGACTGGTTTTTGTAACTAGATCAAATTGTCGAAAATATAATGGGCATTGATCCGTGTTGTGACGTATATTACGATCTAAACTGTTAAGATAATCGTAGGCCGCAGTACTCGAAATCGTACAAATTGTGTAATCTTTAGCAGCCAGGAGGCCGTTCAAATCCGAAAATGGTATATCATAGTTTCGAATCGCCATAGATGAACTGAGGAATGCTTCGAATGAACCATGAAATATAACCGTTGTTATACCCAACACAAATAAAATTATATTTTGAGAATTGAACCGTAATGTTTCGTCTCCGCCCTGTTGTGTTATTAACGTGTACCAACTGAAAGTGTTAAATGGTTGCGATGTAAATTTTTTAAGGTAGATATTCCCAAAATGTAGAGCAATCCCACAAAGTAGAAACGCGACGAGAAATGAGATCCACAGTGTGAGAGTAAATTGATCCATGAAATACGTTGGGGATGACTTCATTGTCAGGTCGGTGATATAAATCTGATCGGACACAGTGATGGATGGTGCTAGTGAATCACTCGACGATGTATGTGTCACTGCAAGCAAATTCATATCAAAATCACCAATAAAAGTTGAGTGTGCTGGATCAACCTTTTTTGATGTATGTTGTGGTTTGAATTTAATCAAACATTGAAGTAGATCAATAATTTGAGCATTCGGGTAATCTCCAACGTTTGGTTCCTAGAAAACGAAAAGTTTGAAACTATTTCATGACATTAACGAGTTAACCTACCCAAATTGCAATGTCTTTCCCTTCAGCACTTGCAAATGGCTGTGATTCATAATGTACACCATGAATATTAGTCACTTCATTGTCGTCCTCTAGAAATACGTATCGTTGTTGATATACTTTGGCCATATTGCCCCAGTTTCTCACCGTAAAAATTTTAAATTTCATTAAATCTTTTTTGTAAAACATTCTGCTAATTAGGCCTTACAAGCAATGATTACAGAAATGGATTTAATGGATGGGAGTGAAATAAAAAAATTAATTGATGGTCGATTAATCGGTTATGGAATCTAATAGTTTAATTACAGTGAATAAGAATCGATATTTCAAATAACAATTAGACAACGATAATTGATACAGGTAACCACCAACTTTCTCCGGCAGAAATTATAAATCGGGTAACATGCGGGATTAAGCCCGAATCGAAGATATTTAAAATTGCCAGAGGGCCGAAACATTTAAAATTATTGATCATAATATAAACTATTTATAGGCATCTTACAGGACACCAAACAAATATCGAAGAAGTTAAAGTTGCTCCATTTGCACCGGAATGTATACCAGATTCGAATTCTAAATCATGCAGTAAAATTGGGCTTGAAGCCAACGGTCTAAGATTTGGATGTGTAGTAGTATAAAACAGTACGTAAAGTAGCGAACCTCAAAAGAGTTGGGAGTGCCTCGAGAACCAAACAAAATTGGAACGATAGATATACAGATCGATTCTTGGACATTTGCTGGATATAGTTGGCATCGTCCATCTGAAAGTGGTAGATGTTTTAAACTAGCATTGCCTTTAAAATATTTTCATAAGCTGTAGATTAAAATATCCATTGACTTCTAACTCCATAGGGTATCGAGCCATATGGGCATTGGAATTGTATTTACTGCTAGACGATTGCGTTCACGATCATCAATGGTTTTAGTTTAACTTTGAAACGATCAAGTTCCAGTAAGTAAATTTGATCGGTTAGTGAGGGAATCTTCATTTACTTCATTTAAAGGCAAGTTCATTCATTAGGAATACTACGGGGTTGCACATATTAAGATATCAATAATTCAACTTCAAAGCAAGACAAAATTCTTTTATTCACACCAAAAAATCTTTAAATATTAAAAAATAAACGATATCTGTAGGTATGCCAAATTATCTTATAAAAACCTTGAAATCGTTGTGGTGCGTTTAAACCAAGGTTAAGTGTAAGAAGGTGCGTCATGCTAACTATTATGATTTAAAGTTAGGTTGCGAATAGTAACAAATCCATCAAACAGTTAAGGTAAATTTTTTAATCAAAATTTCGATCATTACCACAAGAATTGCAACCAATATTCCACTCAACAGCATCGACAGCATGATAACGATTTGCGATATATCTATTGATTGAGCAACGCTCTCATTTTTGTCGATGTATTTGTAACGTCCTTGTTTTACTCCTACTGCAAAATAAATAAACTGATTATAAGCTCCCATTATTGTTTGAAGATGGCCGCTCGATCTTAGACGTAAAATCCTGAAATTATATAAATTATAGTAAACACATCACATAATTCTTATCGTATCCTACCCCATATTGAACTGTTCGCGATATTTAAACCCGGGCGACACTTTAATGGTTACATACAACGTAAAATGTTTTGCTGGTAGTGGCGATAGGTTACATTTATCATTCCAATCATTGCTCCAAAATGTTCCAAATCCCATATAAGCAAATTTTCCATCGGGACATTTCGTGAGATTGGCCCGACTGGTTTTGGAAATGACATCAAATTGTCGGAAATATAATGGGCATTGATCCGTGTTGTGACGTATATTACGATCTAAACTTTTAAGATAATCGTAGGCCGCAGTGTTCGGAATCGTACAAATTGTGTAGTCCTTAGCAGCCAGGAGACCATTCAAATCCGAAAATGGTATATCATAGTTTCGAACCGCCAATGATGAACTGAGGAATGCTTCAAATGAGCCATGAAATATAAGCGTCGTTATACCAAGCACAAGTAAAATTATATTTCGAGAATTGAATCGTAATATTTCGTCGCCACCCTGTAGTGTTATTAACGTGTACCAACTGAAAGTGTTGAATGGTTGCGATATAAATTTTTTAAGGTAGATATTCCCAAAATGTAGAGCAATCCCACAAAGTAGAAACGCGACGAGAAATGAGATCCACAGGGTGAGAGTAAATTGATCCATGAAATACGTTGGAGATGACTTGGTTACTAGATCGGTGATATAGATTTGATCGCTCACAGTGACTGACGGCGCAAGTGAATCACTCGTCGATGTGTGTGTCACTGAAAGCAAATTCATATCAAAATCACCAACAAAAGTGTATTGCGCTATATCAACATTTTTTGATGCGTATAGTGGTTTGAAATGGACCAAATATTGAAGCAGTTCCATAATATGAGCATTCGGGAAAACTCCAACGTATGGTTCCTAGAAAATCGAAAAGTTAGAAATTATTTCAGGATATTGACGATTTAACCTACCCAAATCAAAATGTTTTTCCCTTCGGCACTTGCAAATGGTTGTGGTTCATAAGCAACACCATGAATATTAGTCACTTCATTGTCGTCCTCTAAAAACACGTATCGTTGTTGGTATACTTTGGCCATATCGCCCCAGTATCTCATAGTAAAAAGTTTGAATTTCATTAAATCTTTTTTGTAAAACATTCTGTTAATTAGGCCTTGCAAGTAATGACTACAGAAATGGATTTAATGGATGGGAGTGAAATAAAAAAATTAATTGATGGTCGATTAATCGGTTATGGAATTTAATAGTTTAATTACTGTGAAAAAGAAACAATATTTCAAATAACAATTAGACAACGATAATTGATACAGGTAACCACCAACTAACTCCGGCCGAAACGATAAATTGGATCACGTGAGCTTAACCTAGTAACGTGAGCTTAACTGGTGTAACGTGCTCTCCTGTGTCGTGCTTGTTGCTTGGATAGACAACAAAAAACTAAAATTCTGTTGGCGCCAGTTTACCAACACATGTGTCCGGTTTGTTCTGTATATGAGCGAGTGGACTCGGGTGGAGTACCTACTGATACCACAAAAAAACAACCACTCTAACACGAAGGAAATCAATCCGCTGACTTGGATCAACGGAAAGTGTAGTGTCGGAAAATGAAGAAAGAGAAAAAGTAGAATATTGTAAAGTGGGATAAGTAAGGAAAACTCACCTGTATATCGCTGTCGTGCATCCACTTCAGCTAAGTGACCGCTATCCTACACGCTATCGTAGTACACGACGACGAACTATTTCGTGTCGGAACACCATTTATACCAAATGTTTTACAATTTTATTAATCTCACCAAAATAAACAAAAGTTTACTCAAAGTTTGATGATCAACCTAACCGAAAAATATTAATCACTGTTTTTGATTATCATTCATTTTTTTTAACACCATCAACACATGAAAAATACTTATAAGACCAAAAGATAGAAAAATACACTAACTCAAAACACTACAAATGTCTATATTCTCAATAACAGTTACACGGTCACCTTTGATGGCCCAAATTCAAATCCCCCTTTTCTCGGATGAATTTTCACCCATCTGTTCCGCCATTTGGCCTTCAATTATGACTCCACCTGAATCTTGACCATCTCTTCGCAGCTATGGACACCTCTCGTGGTCTCCACAGAATGTCAGGTTGCCACCAATCGATTCTGCGTGGTGGCCAAGTTTGCTCAACCGAGCCCACCCTGTAATACTACACCGCCATATGGTTGAGGAATTGGATAGACTTACAAAGCCATGTTAATTTCTCAAAGAGAGTACAAGAATTGTATTCGTTTGGTGATAAACATTGAAATGAAGATATTTCTGTGAGGGAGGGGTTGCGAAAATCGCTTCACTCAAGGGAGTTCTCTGGGACTCGAATGAGTACAAATTTTGGAGCCTCTTGTCATTCTAATGAAAACTCTTTAGAAAATATGTAAATATCCAAAATAACCCTTTTGATCACTGCCAAAAATGGACCTAGGTGAGCGAATCATATTTTCGACAAATTAGTTCGTGAAATTATTACCTAAACGCACAAATGGAAACAGCTCATGTTATTTCTCCGGTGATGGTGTGATGATCTTTACAGTTGGAAATCACTGTCGCACTTGAGAGCAGCATACTATGAAAAGAAGATATATTGAAGACATTACCGTATCGGCATCGGTTATCTTTCTACGGGAGGCACTGTCACAATTGCTCCCTCGAACCAGAGTAACGGGAAAAAATGTATACAACCGGGTCAAAAATAGACATTGGAACAGAGATATGTGTCCCTCAACATGACTTGTCCATATTAAATTTCTGATAATGAAGCATTAAACGAATTTTTAAATTGAAATTCCTGGTGTAGTATCTAGTATAAACTAATCCAAAATCGAACGAAAAATTTCTCTCAATACCAATATGATATTTATACCTTCGGTGACTTAAGCCAAAAACATTACGTATCGAGTGAATGGTCAACTGCCGATTTGTGAAAATCAAAGTGAAATTTTAATGATCGAAACGAATCCTCACAATTTTACGACCATGGTATTTTTATTAGGGTCTTACTGTATATCTGTGATATACGCAAAAAGAATTCTTAGCTTTTATTCTCTTATTCGTAAATTAAACAAATTTTGAAGACAGTACGTTTTAGTAGCTGATCTCATTTCTGAGAAGTCAGTCGATTTTGTTCTTATATCATTTGGTTAGTTTTATATTTTATTGGGTGTGACACGATGAGTGACAACAGTGAGGAAATAACGGAAATCGGTGAAAGTGATTCTGAAATGTGTTGTGAAGATTCTGATGAACAAAGCGAAAGGTAAAATTTTATATTTAAATTTCGAGCGTTTTTATGGGTTTTTGTGATTATCGGTGAATATATACTTATGTCTGCGTGATGTTATCAATAAGTTCAATTTCTCGTTAGTAAATAATTAAAAAAAAGTAATTTTAAAATAACGAGGACAGATGATTCTATACTTTTGGTATAAAAAACGCTCATCAAAACGCTTTTCAAAACGTGTTTTAATATTTTCATTTTCATAAACGATTGACGAAAGCATTGCTGATTATTCAGATAATACAAGGTCTTTCAATAAAGTGATGCTAAAAAATATTATCTTATCCTATATGAAATTTTACATTGCATACAGTCACCATCAATCTATAGTATGCGCTATATTATTATATTTTCTTTTACTGTATGTGTCTAATACGAACTTTTAGCGCTTCCAGTTTGAAAACAAAAACGAAAAACGATGCAAGATGGATTGTATATGTATTATAAGTAAACAGTAACATACATTAATAGATTTTGATAATATGATCAATGCGTATATGTATACGGCCGTTTCTATCGAAAAACATGGCCAGTCCTATGTATGTGTAATGGAAAAGAAAGTGGTAAATACAGCCGCCTCTTCGCGCCTTGCCACACCTCCCATTCCTCCGCTACAGCCTTTTTATAAAGCTCTACTGATCAGACATCAGAGGACGCTATAAGTTTAACGCGCCCTTGATGCCAGCCCGCATCTCTGCAGGATGGAGAGAGTCCTGGATTATACGGTTAAAGTCGCGAAGGAGAATTATCGCAGTGGATTTCTTCGATCAGATATTTTCTTACTACTGAGTCTATGTAAATGGTTAACAACACAGTTATTTTCATCTTCAATGGTAAAAATATAACTTTGAAATGGTCAAGGTGTCTTAACTGAAAGCAAAATTACTCTAAGCTCAATTGAAAAGGGGTAAATATATTTACAAAACATGAATGGTTATATCATACTTATGACCGCAGATTGAGGTTAAAATTTAAGGGCTTTAGGTGAAGATAGCTTTTCCATCTCAGTTAATAATTCAACTTGAAAGCAATACATAATGGTTTTATTCAGATTAAAAACAAAACTCGTAAAGCAAGGTAAAATGCAAATAGTTCATAACAGTTATTATGACTTATAGTATCAAGCCAATTAAACACTTTAAGTAAATTTTTTAATCAAAATTTCGATCATTAGTACGAGAATCGAACCCAATATTCCACCCAATAGCATCGACAGCATGATAACGACTTGCGATATATCTATCGATTGCGAAACGCTCTCATTGTTGTCGATGTATTTGTAACGTCCTTGCTTTAATCCACCTATGAAATAAAGAAACTGATCATGATATTCCACCAAACTGTTGAGATGGCCGCCCGATCTTAGACGTAAAATCCTAAAATTATACAAAAACGAATACATATAGTAAATACGTCATATAATCCCTATTGTTTCCCACCCCATATTGAACTGTTCGCGATATTTGAAACCAGGTGACACTTTAATGGTTACATATAACGTAAAATGCTTTGCTGCTAGTGGCGATAGGTTACATTTATCATTCCAATCCTCGCGCCAAAACGTTCCAAATCCCATATAAGCAAATTTTCCATCAGGACATTTTGTGAGATTGGCTCGACTGGTTTTGGAAATGACATCAAATTTTCGGAAATATAATGGGCATTGATCCGTGTTGTGACGTATATTACGATCTAAACTTTTAAGATAATCGTATGCCGCAGTACTCGGAATCGTACAAATTGTGTAATCTTTCGCAGCCAGGAGGCCATTCAAATCCGAAAATGGTATATCATAGTTTCGAACCGCCAATGATGAACTGAGGAATGCTTCAAATGAGCCATGAAATATAAGCGTCGTTATACCCAACACAAGTAGAATTATATTTCGAGAGTTGAATCGTAATGTTTCGTCACCGCCCTGTTGTGTTATTAACGAGTACCAACTGAAAGTGTTGAATGGTTGTGGTGTAAATTTTTTAAGGTAGATATTCCCAAAATGTAGAGCAATCCCACAAAGTAAAAACGCGACGAGAAATGAGATCCATAGTGTAAGAGTAAATTGATCCATGAAATACGTTGGAGATGGCTTCATTGTCAGGTCGGTGATATAAATCTGATCGGTCACAGTGATTGACGGTGCTAGTGAATCACTCGTCGATGAGTGTGTCACTGCAACCAAATTCATATCAAAACCGCCAACAAAAGTGGTTTGTGCTACATTAACCTTTTTTGATAGATATAGTGGTTTGAATTTGACCAAATATTGAAGAAGTTCCATAATATGAGCATTCGGGTAAACTGCAATGTTTGGTTTCTAGAAAACGAAAAGTTTAAAACTATTTCAAGATATGAATGATTTAACTTACCCAAATTGCAAGGTTTTTCCCTTCGGCACTTGCAAACGGTTGTGGTTCATAAGCAACTCCATGAATATTAGTCACTTCATTGTCGTCCTCTAGAAATACGTACCGTTGTTGGAACATTTTAGCTGTATTGCCCCAGTTTCTCATCGTAAAAAGTTTAAATTTCATTAAATCTTTCTTGTAAAACATTCTTCAAATTACGTCTTACAATCAATGATTGCAGAAATGGATTTAATGGATGGGAGTGAAAAATAACTTAATTGCTGGTCGATTAATCGGTTATGGAATCAAATAGTTTAATTACAGTGAAGAAGAATCGATATTTCCAATGTCAATTAGACAATGATAATTGATACAGGTTACCACCGACTAACTCCGGCCAAAACGATAAATTGGATTACGTGGGATCAAGCCCATGTTAAGTTGAATCATTAGAATTATGGTTAAATTTAATCTATGTATCGATTTATTTTAGAATCGATAGCAGGAATAAAGCACGAAAGACGAAATCTGGAACACCAATTTCAACAAACTTTTCCCAGCATTTGCGGCCGTATTTCGCCGATAACTCATCAAAAGTTTCTTTGAGTAAATCAAATGAAATAATCGGTGTGTGGCATGTGGCTTCATCCTATGGGTGTCACACGCCAGCAAGATATTTGCCATGTAAAATTTTAAATGCATGTTTTAAAATCATATGATTTGGTTCATGAAAGCCTTTAAGCCAAGTTCCTTTCGTAAATGGTTTTGGATCTTCTTCAATGCTTTTCTGCACAGCGGCTACAGCTTGTGCGCACTGTTCGATGTCTCACGGGTTGTACGTAATAAGAGTAAACGTAGTCCCAAAACAATGTATTGTTTTTCGACTTAGCCACTCTGAATTGTTGAAAAATTTCAACAATTTGTTAGCAACAAGTTTTTCTGATATAATTCTACCCATAAACTGTAAAACCTATAACTATACATGATTAAGTTCATGAGTGAATATAAAGAAGCTCATGAACATGATTGGGCAAGTTATGGAAACGCTAGTGATTGTCGGGTTTGGTCCATGCTAGTAATGATTAGTTGTTGAGAAGATATATCTGATACATTGGCACTTTAGAAATTTACGACCCATTTATATCTATTTCTAGGCATACTTTTTCTTTTGTGCATGAAATAGTTCGGGAGCTTCCAGAGACTTTTTCATCTTCACTTATCTCATGCTGTTCTTCCACATTTGCAATATATGTATTATCACCAGAATCGTTTTCCGCTTTTAATTTTAGTCATCTGAAGTTGTGAACGCGTTATTTTTTTTTTTTTTTTTTTTTTTTATCGGTCTTTACAGGCCATTATTGGCCCGTACCGTGTCAACTATCTGGCTCCAACGGTTTCGATCACGAGCCAGCTCTTCATATTGTTGCAAGCAACCAGAAGATGCCAGATCGTTCTCTACGCCGTGGAGCCATCGTCGCCGACAGCGATCTCTTCGCCTACTGAAAGGCGGTTCTCCCTTGAAAGATCGCTGTCTCAGTCGGTTCGGATCAGCACGCCGAACGTGACCGAGCCAGCGTACTCGCTGTCCTTTAATTTCATGCACGATATCAGGAATTTGCATTAAATTCCTGATCTCGTGATTGAAAAGAACTCGGTAAGTGCCATCGACGTCGCGTTTTGGACCATATATGACACGCATGATTCTTCTCTCGAATGTTAGAAGTCATCTTTCGTACTCATCCGTCAAGGTCCAACTCTCACATCCATACATGACAACGGGTCTGATCAACACTCTGTACAGTTTCAGCTTATCCGTATTTGCAAGATATTTTGATTTCAGCAGTGGACGTAGAGGATACAAAGCCCGATTGCCAGCGGCAAGGCCGACCTTGATATCCTCTCCCACACTATTATCGTGAGTGATGAGAGATCCAAGATACTTGAATCTCATCACTCCTTCAAACGTGTGGTTACCACTACTGAAATCAATTGCGTCTTGGTCTCGAAAACCAGAGATTAGATATTTGGCTTTTGACTCGTTGATTTTGAGACCAACGGAAGCTGAAAACTGTTCCAGTGGATCAAGTATCTCTTTCACTCCGTTGCCATTTAATCCAATCACACAGATATCATCTGCATACGCAAGAAAATGATTGGATTGTCGGAATAAGATATTGTCCTGAGGTGTTGCACTTTTACGAAGGATGTATTCCAACATGAGATTAAAAAGTATCGGGGACAGCGCATCTCCTTGTCGAACACCGGAATTGATTGCAAAAGTTCTCGATAGCCTGTTCTCAACTTTGACACAGCATTGTGACTGGGTTACTGTCATTTTACACAGATGTACATATTTTTTTGGTATTCCTAGATATTCAAGCGCATACCATAGCCTCTCTCGATTGATCGAGACATAGGCTTGCTTGAAATCTAGAAATACCTGGTGTACATCGCGAGATGTTTCATAGTACTTGGAAAGAATCATCCGCACCGAAAAAACTTGATCAGTGACTGACCGATTTGGACGGAATCCTCCTTGGTAGTCATCGACAATTTCCTCCGCTAGAGGAGTAATTCTTCCCAAGATGATGTAAGACAGTGACTTATATGCTGTGCAAAGGAGAGCTATACCGCGATAGTTCTCGCATTTCGTGCGATCTCATTTCTTGAAAATTGGGCATAACGCGGCCACTTTCCATTCGTCAGGCATAACTTCATTTCGCCATACCAATCGAACAAGGTCGAAAAGACAGTTCCACAAAGTTACCCCTCCGAATATCAAGAGCTCTGAATTAATGCAATCAACCCCTGGTGAACGATTTTTCTTTAATCTCTGCATGGCCATTGTGAATTCCTCATAGGATGGATTCTCAATGAACATCTCTGCGGTCTGTATTTGAGGGTATTCAAATACAGCTTGTGATACATGTGTAACATTAAGTAGATCAGAAAAATGTTCACGCCATGTATCGAGTACCGCATCGACGTTAACACAGAGGTTTCCATCCTGGTCCCGAATGGCAGTTGACCGAGATCTTAAGGTATGGTGCAATTCGGTGATTCCTTTAAAGAAACCATGCGAATTGTGCTCATTGCTGAGTTGTTGTACTCTTAAGACCTTGGCCTTCCACCATTCGCGCTTCTTCAGTCTACAAATGCGTTTAGCTGTCCTCCTAGCGAGAATTGCTTTGTTTTTCCTTGCAATTGTAAACCGAGTCTGCGCTTCATTATAGGCTATATTTCGTTGCTCAACAGCAAGACGACACTTCTCATCAAACCAATCATTTTTGGGCTTGGAATACTTTTGAGGTTTTGAATACTTCCCAGACACTGTTCACATCATCAGATTGGTAATTGGATCGCATAATGCTATTGCTGACAAGATCTTGATATTTTCTTTGCGTTTCTTCATTTATCAGATCTTCACAGGAGAATCGCGTTGTATATTCTCCTGTCCTCCCTGACTTGTACGAAAATTTCCATCGTAGCTTTGCAGTGACTAGATAATGGTCACTGCCTACGAATTTTGTTGACGACCGATACGATCTCACGTCTTGGACAACCAGAGCCCACCCTTTTGAAATCAACACATGGTCAATTTGGCTTCAGGATGTTTTACGTGGATGTGTCCATGTTTCTAAGTGGATGTTTTTATGAGAAAAGAATGTACTTGCCACTTTGAGATCATGAGCGATCGCAAAGTACATCATTCTTTCCCCATTCTCGGTCGCAGTTTCGTGTCGGGAGTACGGACCTATGTTATTACATAAGTCGGTCTGATTTCTGCCAGCTCTAGCATTAAAGTCACCAATCACCAATCTGACATCGTGCTCAGGTATAGAGCCCATCAAATTATCCAGATTGTTATAAAATGAGTCTTTAACCTGGGATTGGCTTACATCAGTGGGCGCATGTATACAGAAAATTGACAGGTTGGCTAATCTCATGTGCAAGCGAAGCTTACACATTCGATTATCGACTGCTTAAAAGTCCAAGACAGCCTTTTTTACCTGTGGCCCAATGAGAAATCCAACCCCAAGATTTCCGAGGTCATCTCCACTGTGTAGCAACGTATAGCCTTGGGACACATGGTCTCCACTTTTAGGCCATCGAGTTTCTTGGAGAGCCACGAGTTCCAGCCGATACTCTTTCATGCATGTGATAAGGCCGTCCAACGCGCCAGGTTTTCTTAATGACTGCACGTTCCACGTGCCGATCCTCATTCTCGTATCCGGGTATTTAAGCGGGGGGTCATTCTTGTTTTGGCGGTATCCGACTTTGTTTTTATTGTTGACATTTTTAACAGTGATATTTTTTTACGGATGCGGGTCGTCAGCCCAGCGATCCAACCAGATTTAGTCGCCTCCTACGACAAGCTCTGGACACTGTGGTGGTATTCTATGGATCTCATGTTTCATTCGAAATATTTACGAAACATGTTTGCCCCCAACCACAGGCCAAACGCGTTATAACAGTTTCAAATAACTGACGCTACTCGGAACTATACTTAAACATTTTAAGGTCATCTATAACAGAACCTCATTATACGGGTATCCACCCTTTTTTTCATATGTTTTTTTTTAATTTATATAACTGATATTGAGTGAGGTATATCTCGAAGGAATTTCGTCAATAGAGGAGTGCCATAGTAGGTCGTTGTACCAGCCAACTTAATTGTTGATAAAGTAAATACAATCATCAAGATTATACTGAATATAATTTATATGACATAAAAAGTGTCTATATAGGGTGATCCGAAAAAGTGAAATGATCGTACTAGAAACTAAGCAGATCGTTTCGGAAGGTATATGCTATTGATTTTTGGTTACAACGCGTTTCGACTTAGCATCTTACTTCATGTAATAATTGCTTTTAATTCCCAATCTCCGCTGTGTTGATACAGTGAGTAGAGTTTTAAACTGATGCCGCATGATTCAATATATCAATTATACGGTGTTACTGAGTTTAACATTCTTGTTATCTATCCGAATTTTCCCGGTTATCTACTTAATGATATAGACTTCCGGTTGATGTCTTTTCGTCTGCAACAAATAAAAATATTGAGCCGTGCTCTCAAAAAACTAAAATCAATTGCGTTTTGGGACTGTCCAGATATAACCGATACAAAAGTAATGATACTTTTGAAAATATAACTATGCCTGCACTAAGTATTTCAACCTATATTCGCTAAAAACCTATATTCGCTAAAAGAAAAAATCGTCGACAGATTGAGGTTAACATTTTAGGTCCTTAGGTGAAGATCTTTTCTCCATTTCACGTAATTCATTGGGAATAGCAAAGTGCCAAAAATTGAAAAATCAATAATTCAACTCTAAAGCACGACATCTTTTATTATGATCAAACACTTAACTCGTATTATATTTTAAAACAAATGATATTGGGAGGCATTTTAAGGCAAGGTTTAGTGCAACAAGGTGCGTCAACGTAACTATCATGACTTATAGTTAAGTGACAATTAGTAACAAACCAATCAAACACTTTAAGTAAATTTTTTAATCAAAATTTCGATCATTAGTACGAGAATCGAAACCAATATTCCACCCAATAGCATCGACAGCATGATAACGACTTGCGATATATCAATCGATTGAGCAACACTCTCATTGTTGTCGATGTATTTGTAACGTCCTTGTTTTATCCCTAATGCAAAATAAATCAACTGATCATAATCTTCCATCATTCTTTGAAGATGGCCGCCTGATCTTAGACGTAAAATCCTAAAATTATACAAAAACAAATACATTTATTAAGCTCATCACATAACCACTGTTGTATCCTACCCCATATTGAACTGTTCGCGATATTTAAACCCGGGCGACACTTTAATGGTTACATATAACGTAAAATGTTTTGCTGGTAGTGGCGCTAGGTTACATTTATCATTCCAATCGTTGCGCCAAAACGTTCCAAATCCCATATAGGCAAATTTTCCATCAGGACATTTCGTGAGATTGTTCCGACTGGTTTTTGTAATGACATCAAATTGTCGGAAATATAATGGGCATTGAACCGTGTTGTGACGTATATCACGATCTAAACTTTTAAGATAATCGTGTGCCGCAGTGTTTGGAATCGTACAGATAGTATAGTCTTGAGCAGCCACAAGACCATTCAAATCCGAAAATGGTATATCATAGTTTCGAATCGCCAATGATGAACTGAGGAATGCTTCGAATGAGCCATGAAATATAACCGTTGTTATACCCAACACAAGTAGAATTATATTTCGAGAGTTGAATCCTAATGTTTCGTCGCCACCCTGTTGTGTTATTAACGAGTACCAACTGAAAGTGTTGAATGGTTGCGGTGTAAATTTTTTAAGGTAGATATTCCCAAAATGCAAAGCAGTTCCACAAAGAAGAAACGCGACGAGAAATGAAATCCATAGTGTAAGAGTAAATTGATCCAAGAAATACGTTGGGGATGACTTCATTGTTAGATCGGTGATATAAATCTGATCTGAAACAGTGATTGACGGTGCTAGTGAATCACTCGTCGATGTATGTGTCACTGCAAGCAAATTCATATCATAATCACCAACAAAAGTTGTTTGTGCTATATCAACCTTGTTTGGTTGATATTGTGGTTTGAATTTGACCAAATATTGAAGTAGATCAATAATTTGAGCATTCGGGAAAGTTCCAACGTTTGGTTTCTAAAAAACGAAAAGTTTGAAACTATTTCATGATATTGACGAGTTAACCTACCCAAACGGCAATGTTTTTCCCTTCAACACTTGCAAATGGTTGTGATTCATAATGTACACCATGAATATTAGTCACTTCATTGTCGTCCTCTAGAAATACGTATCGTTGTTGGTATACTTTGGCCATATCGCCCCAGTATCTCATAGTAAAAAGTTTGAATTTCATTAAATCTTTCTTGTAAAACATTCTGCTATTTAGGCCTTACAGGCAATGACTACAGAAATGGATTTAATGGATGGGAGTGAAAAAAAATTTAATTGATGGTCGATTAATCGGTTATGGAATCAAATAGTTTAATTACAGTGAAGAAGAATCGATATTTCCAATGTCAATTAGACAATGATAATTGATACAGGTTACCACCGACTAACTCCGGCCAAAACGATAAATTGGATTACGTGGGATCAAGCCCATGCTAGGTTGAATCATCAGAACCACTCTGAAACCGCCATAGCTATATTCTGAGGGAAATTTTGACCCCTTGGTTTTTAGGAATAGGTTAGGTTATGCGATATACGTAAACGAACGTAGACGACTATATTGTAAACGAATTCGAGAAGAGTTTCGACGCTTTGTGCAGTGGCTTATAGTTAAGTGAGAAATAATGATGGAGAAATTTCAGTAAATCGGTTGACGTCTAAAGCCAAAGTAGCACCAATAAAAAAATTACACTACCAATGCTAGAACGCAAAATGTTATGCGTGGACTGATTTAACTATCATATTAGCCTAGTTATCTTCACATCCAGCTAAATGGAAAAATTTCGTAGCTAATCGGACGAATCAAATTTAAGAAAGGTTTCCCAGACATAATTGGGCTCAATTAAATCCTCAGATAATCCTGCTGATCACGGTTCTAGAGGAGTAGTATATCTTGCAAAACTTGTGAACCTAACGTAATGGTGACACGGTCCTGACTGACTGACGCAACCAGAATCACTTTGACCTATAGCCGTGAAAACGAAAAAATTGTGATTGAGAAAGAATCGGCTAAGAGCAAAAGCTTATACTTCAAGTCTCCGGAAACAAACACTGGGTTGGATAATATTTTTGAAAGGATTTATAAACCTTTAACAATTTACCGAGTAATTGCTTTTATTATGCGGTTTATTAAGAAAAGTAAAACAAACAATCTAGTGGAACGAAACTATGGTGAGCTGACCATCTGCATATTTTGGGTTCATCGAACAAACTGTGGTGGCGCAATAAAACAATTGAGTTGTAATAAAACTCTCAAGAATAGTTCCAAAATATATTATGGTTAACACCTTTCCTGTAATGTAGGTTGTGAATCAGTTGTATTCATCAGTTGTACGACTAATATGGGAGACTCATAACAAAATTTACTCTCTGGACCTACGCTTACCAGTAATCTAATACGTCAAAGATATGCACTAAATATACACACAAGACAAACAAACAAATGATTGGCCATCTACCGGCTGAACGAATAACACCTTTAATGATATCTGGATCTGGATACCAGGTGCCCTCAGGAACACGTAGCCTTATCTGTGCATCGGATCTCTGCACAGACGAACACTTTTTTCTCCACTACTCGTGGGAGTATTTATGGATAGTATAAAAAAACTTAATGTAGAGGAACCGAACAGTGCAACCAAGCCTAATAACTTGGAGGTGCTTTCGGCTTCTCTAGAAAACATATCTCTGGTGGCATCAATGGAATCTTTAACAGGGAACAATGATGCCTCAGCTACTACTTTTGACACTAACGCACAACCGTCGAGAGTGCAAGTGGTCAAAATCTCTTCAACTAAGAAGAGAATATCGGTTTGCCAGCGACGGAAAATACAAGAATGGAAACGTTCACTTCTCGATTCTGACGGCAAAAGGTCGGATACGACCACGCCCTCCCCAGGAAACCAGACACAATAAATGTTACGCAAAAAGAGCTGAGGAGGGTCAAGGAAAAACTGTCCTCTACCATCCCAACTTGATTGGAATGTCTGGCGTACAGTTTACACAGATAAATTTGCAGCACTCAAAAGCGCCATCCTCTCTCATAGAACGACGCATGAAATGCTGCAATACATTACTTTCTAATCATGTCTGGTTGATTCAGGAACCATGGATTCACGGGAATAAAAACAAAGGACTCAATCCAGGGATTTTAGGTTCTCTCCTGGTTAGAGATACCTGCTCGAGACCTAGAGCCTGTGTTTTTGCTAGTAATAACATGAATTACAGACTCCTAAATGAAATTTTTTGTCAATCATTGCCGGATGCGATGCAAACTCACATCACGTATGCTGGGGTAGCACAGATATAAATCCTAGAGGAATTTCCTGCTTCGAATACCTATCCGCGTCTGACCTTGTCATGGTAAATGTGGGCCATAGACCTACCTTTGTGACATCCTCAAGGCAAGAAGTAATTGAAATTACTCTTGCCTCACGGAGGCATTGTGGAAAAGTCTCGCCCTGGATTGTCTTAGATGACGTTACTCTTTCTAACCATCGCTACATCTCCTTCTCTCTAACCGGCGATAAACCTAAAATTTGAGAATTTAGGAACCCAAGAAACACGGATTGGGATCTACGGACTCCATCTCAACCAGTTTCTTCTATCTTCAGTAATGAAAGTCAGAAAGTGCAGGGGAATGGAAAGGCCAGCTGATAAACTTGAAGAAGCACTAATAAGCACCTATGAGAAGTGCTGTCCTCTAAGTAAGCCTAAAAGAACTGGGGCACCATGGTGGAGTAGGGACTTGGAAAGACTGAAGAAACAGACAAGATAACTTCTAAAAAAAAGCCGTGAGAACTGGTTCAACGGTAGATTGGGACTTGTACAAATCTTTACAAAGAGAGTACCAGAAAAGTATCCGACGTGAAAAAACATCGAAATGAAGATCTTTCTGTGAGGAAGTCGATAGCCTTACGGCAACCGCTAAACTCAAGAAAGTTCTCTGTAGGAACATGACAGTCACTATCGGAACTCTAGAGAAACCTGATGGAACTCACACGAGAACAAATCAGGAAGTTAGAATTCAAATGAAGTTGATAGAAATCAACTCCCACACAAACTACCAAGTTTCAGAGATTGGAGCTTGGTGGCGAAGGTGGTGGTAAAAGACAGAATCCGATGGAGAATCGGTTCTTTCTCAAAATTTAAAACACCAGGTTCAGATGAGATATTCCCGGGTCTCCTACAAGAAGGACTGGAAATTATCCTAGACCATCTTAAACATATCTTCTAAGCTAGTTTAGCTCTGGGGTACATTCCAAGATCTTGGAGAAAAGTCAGGGTAGTGTTCATCCCAAAGGATGGAAAGCCTAGATATGCCGTAATCAAGCTGCTGCTGGGTTATACACGCAAAATCCAGGGGTTTAATTATCTATCCCGCTTAGTAGGTACGCTACTGTTTTTCAGGCAGAAACTGCTGCAATATTGAAAGGAGTGCTGCTTTCAATATTGCAGCAAAAGGGAGAATCCCTTTTGTAAAAGGGATAAATTGCAGAGATCGTCGTATCTGCATTCTTTCTGACAACCAGGCTACCCTAATGGCCATTGGTTCCACTACTGTTTCATTGAAACTTGTCTTAGAAACGATAAGTGCCTTAAATCGAATAGGCAGGCCGAATAAAGTTGGACTCCACTGGGTACCCAGTCACATGGGTGTCAAAGGGAATATTTTGGCCGATAGATTGGCCCAATTGGGTGTGACATCTAAATTTCTGAGACCTGAGCCCGTTTAGAAGTGACGTCACTTTCTCTTAAACAAGAAATTAATTACCACTTTGGAGATCTGCACCAAAATAGATGGGATAATCTCATCTCTTGTCGTTTACCCAAAATCTACTTTGGATCAGTAAATCAGTAAAGATCCCAGTCTTTCTTAAATTTTAAAAGACGGACTTTAAGAATCTTGCTGGGCATTCTCACGGGGCACTGCTCTCTGAATATTCATATGTTTCGAATGGAAATTCGTAACACCTCTTTCTGCGAACAGTTGAAGATTCCGGGACTGAGAGAGTTCGCCTGGAAAGGGATGTCATTCGTAAACTGCGATATTGATTTTGCAGGACCACTTTATTTTCTTGCAAAAAAGGGTAGAGGCGGATCCAATCCTATCAAGAGATATCTGCAGTGCATATTTGTATGCCCAAAGCGGTACATCTGGAACCAGTGAGTGACTTATCCAGTTCAGCATTTTTTGCAGCATTAGAACACTTTACGCCGAGAAGGTGCGTTCCAAAAAAAATATACACCGATAATGCGTTCAACTTCAAAGGAGCAAAACGAATTTTATATACGAGGCGCATTAACTAATACAAAACATTACTAATAACTATGTAATTTCAGAAGATTTGAGTGATAACAGTTTATAGAATGGTACTTTATCCCACCTGGTTATAACTATAAACATTAAACTTACCCTAGGCTTTTATTTGGAAACGAAATCTCTGCCTACGACATTATTTGACCCTTTTGCTTACTCTTGGACACGGAAATTTGGAAACATTATATATTTTGACCCTGCATTCAACTATCTAGAACATTATCGAGCTGGGATTATAGGTCTGAAAGAAGCAATCAAGTTTGTGGGCATTAAGAGATAGAAACAAGACAGATAGATAGCTTGCCGCACACCGTTGTGTAATCATCATTTAGGCAAATTTCAAACTGATGAGTAATATGAGAATAATTTCAAATAAATGGTGTGTGAGAGCCAAAAACTATAGAGACAACGAGAACGGAGCTATAAGGAGAAATGATTACCAAACAAGAAAGAATGCTTTCGGAAACCATTTGGACCGTGTACTGGGTATTGGGGCTTATGGTCAACCAAATGGACACTTGTACTAAGGACGTTCGGATATCCGATGTTGAAGGATGTTCGGATTTATCTTCAGATCTTTTTAGCTTTCGGCTATTACCGCCCACGATGAATCGTCGAAATAATTATCATTATTCCCTCATAAGCTATAAATAAGATTATATGAACAGCCGAGTAATACCAAGGAACGAAGTATATCGATGCAAATAGATAGTAGTCAGTTTACTGGAACTGGATAAGTAGCGCAATGGTTGAAATTGCGTCAATAAGACTCGAAGACCGATATATAGGTTGAAATCAATGAGACACAGTAGTGAATGATTTTATGAAAACTGTCCGAATTCAGAGTTCGTGCTAAAAGGCCAATATTATATTTTAAAATTGTGCTCCCGATGTGGGTGACAGATACAATTACATTTTAAAATATTTCATTTAAATGAATTAAATTTTTTTGATTAATATTTCAACAAGCAGGACAATCATCGAAACAAGCAATCCAACCAATAACATCATTTGAATGATAACGATTTGCGATATGTCAATCGATTGAGAAACATTCAAAGTGTTATCGATATATTTGTATCGTCCGTGCTTAAGTCCTTGGGTAAAATATCCAAATTGATCATGATACGCCACTAAACTGTCGAGATGACCGCCCGATCTTAGACGTAAAATCCTGAAATTTTACAAAAACAAATACATTTAATAAGCTCGTCACATAACCACTATTGTATCCTACCCAATGTTGAAATGTTCACGATATTTAAAACCAGGTGACATGTTAATGGTTACATACACCTGAAAGTGTTTTGCTGCTAGTGGCGAAAGATTACATTTTGCATTCCAATCATTGTTCCAAAATGTTCCAAATCCCATATAGGCGAATTTCCCATCGGGGCATTTTGTGAGAATGGCTCCACTGGTTTTCGAAACGACCTCAAATTGTCGAAAATATAATGGGCATTGTTCCGTGTTGTGACGTATATTACGATCTAAACTTTTAAGATAATCGTGTGCCGCAGTGTTCGGAATCGTACAGATAGTATAGTCTTGAGCAGCCACAAGACCATTCAAATCCGAAAATGGTATATCATAGTTTCGAACCGCCAATGATGAACTGAGGAATGCTTCAAATGAGCCATGAAATATAATCGTCGTTATACCCAACACAAGTAAAATTATATTTCGAGAATGGAATCGTAATGTTTCGTCGCCTCCCTGTTGTGTTATTAACGAGTACCAACTAAAAGTGTTGAATGGTTGCGAAGTAAATTTTTTAAGGTAAATATTTCCAAAATGCAGAGCGATTCCACAAAGTAGAAACGCGGCGAGAAATGAGATCCACAGTGTGGTGGTAAATTGATCCAAGAAATACGTCGGAGATGACTTTGTTGCAAGGTCGGTGATATAAATCTGATCGGACACAGTGATTGACGGTGCTAATGATTCACTTGATGTTACAGATGTCATTGGAACCAAATTCAAGTCGTAGCCTCCAACAAACGTCATTTTGAACATATCCGTCATTTCAGAAGTATATATTGGGTTGAATCGAATTAAGCGACGCAGATCTTCCATTATAAATTCATTCGGATAGTCAAATTGTATGGTTTTCTGAAAAAATTTCAAATTTTGAACAGATACATGTATGCAGTTATAATTGAACTTACCCAAATGGAAATGGTTTTATCGGTAGCATTGGCAAACGGTTGTGGTTCAATAGAAGATCCGTGCAGGGTGACTATCTCATTTTTATCTTCTAAAAATACGTATCGTTGTTGAAAAACCTGAGCGTCACTGCCCCAACGATCGTAAATAAATATTTTAAACTTTTTCAACCCGTTTTCGTAAAACATCCCGCCTATGAGGACAAACAGTATTGCATTAAATCTATCGGTCGAGGTAATTTATAATATAAGGTAATAAAGGGGCGTGATGTCAATTAAATTTCAATTATATCACAATTAAACCAAATGGTAATTATTACCTGTATAGTTACCTCGATACCAAAACAAAGTAAATTGAGTCGTGATATGCGACAAAAAAATTGTTAATTAAATGCTCCTTTAATTCTACACAGCTTAACCATAAACACCCGGAAAATCCAAAAAGGAACCACCAGCAACAGACTCAGTTAGTAAGATATGATGGAAAGTTCCGTTAAGAGTATATACATATGTATACCATGGAGTGATGAGAAAATCTTTTAACCATTTAGCTACAACCGGCGACATCACCAACTAGAACAATTGATTCAGGGTGTACTTCACCTGGTTTACTGAATTTCCATTTCGGCTAAAAAAGAAACTGACGATTTGCTCGTGAGTAGCGTTAAAGTACCCTAAGGTACATGAACACACAGGTACCTTTTACCAAAATTGATGAGAAACTCGAACATCGCGGCCGCCTTGAAGATCGCCAGATTTCAATTTACGGGTAGACGACACAACTTAGTAATGGGACGACGGATTTGTCCCTGGCTCGTATGAATCTCTGCAACTCGAACCTTACCATCATTTCCCGGAAACACTTGGAGTACCCTTCCGATTTTCCATTGGTTGATTAAAGGGTTTTCTTCTTTGACAAGAACGACATCATTGACCTGGAGGTTTTCTTTCGTGACGTTCCATTTGCCGCGAGCTTGCATGGTGGTTAGGTATTCGTGATGCCACCGTTTTCAAAATAATTGTGTCATCTTTTGGACTGCGGTCCAATGTGACAATCGGTTGAAGGGCACAGCACTGACGTCTGGCTGCGGTATTACTGTAACGGGATGACCGATTAAAAAATGTGCTGGCGTTAAGGGATCCAGTTCATTCAGTCCGGGAATTCAGCAGCCCTTCAATTTGCACCAATAACGTATGTAGCTCTGCTTGGGTTTGAATCTTCGCTCCCATTACTCTTTCCAGGTGTGTTTTTGCCGACTTAACACCTGCCTCCCAAATTCCACCGAAATGTGGAACATGTGGTGGGATAAAGTGCCATTGAACCTTATGTGTCTTTAAAATAGAATTGGAAATTAATTGTATATTGGTTTTAATAAAAATATTTAATTCTTTTAATTTTCGACTTGCGCCTTTAAAGTTGGTCCCATTATCAGAGAATATATCGGTACAGACACCTCTTCGCGCAAAGAACCTGTACAATGCGCTCAAGAATGTATCGGTGGTTAAATCTCCTACAATCTCCAAATGTATACGGCCTTGGTGCTCAGGCAAACTATGAGGCAGATATATGTTTTTTGAGGTCGCTGACCGCAACCGCGCTTCAGATACGATTGGATTGGACCCGCAAACTGGCAGTAGACTGGCCATAAATTGGGTTTCCGTCTGGGGTCGTTGTTTGATACAATCCACGCTGTTTCGTAGTAGCGACTTAATCACATCCTTCCCTCTGATGATCCAAAATTTCCGACGAATCAGGCTCAAAAGCAACGCAGCACCGCAATGGAAATTTGCTTTATGGTAATGAAGGATTATTCGTTTGGTGATTGCGCATTTCCAGGATAGGATTATTGGGTGTCGGGTGTTATATGGAGCAATAGCCTTTTCAATTCGTCCACCCACTCGTAATACGCCTGAGTTGTCGAGAAATGGATTTAACGATCTTATGGTACTTTTACGTGGGACAGTACCGGTTTTCTCAATGGAGTTGATATCTTCGCGGAAACTGGTAAATTGGAAATGTTTCAGGATTTCGAATTCGGATGTTTGCCAATCAGAACTGTTTATGAGGTTGGATGTGGGTTTTGGATTTCGGCAAAGGTGGATGAATTTCCGAATTTTGGCGAATATATTTAGAATTTTATTATAGCTGGAATATCGTTCGGTCAACTCTTGAATCAAGGGTTTGGCTATATCTGCAGAGCCGGCAATCATAGCTTGCAATACGTTTCTTCGTTCGAGCTCACGGTTTGGTTTTATCGTTGTGTAACTTGGCCAAATTTTCACGTCAGACTTTAAGAACTCGGGTCCGTTCCACCATAGAGCATGAGTTTTCAGCTCCTTAGGACTTAACCCTCGCGTAGCACAGTCGGCAGGATTCAATTTTGAAGCGATGTGGCGCCACCTGCTTCTCGGAAGGATTTCTAAAATATCGCTGGTACGGTAGGCTACATATGTTTTCCATCGTCGAGGAGGTTCTGACAGCCAGTCCAACACAATTGTGGAATCTGTCCATCCATAGACTTGGCTCTCGGGAATGTTCAAAAGCTGCGGAACATGTCGAGTCACTTTAGCTAGCAGCAAGGCTCCATTTAATTCCAAGCGTGGTAGTGATATATTTTTAATGGGAGCCACCTTGGTCTTAGCCGCGATCAATGTGGTGATATGGTTTCCGTTATAAAGCGTTCGTAGTTATATGGCAGCTGCAAATGCGGTTTCGCTAGAGTCGCAAAACCCATGTAGTTGGTAGTCGCCTTCGGTCATAAACAGCCATCTCGGGATTGCGAGAGTTGATACATCTGATATCTCCGCTCGAATTTGTTGCCATTGTTCTCGACTTTCAACTGGAAGTTTGTCATCCCATCCGAGATCCAACAGCCATAATGCTTGGAAAAAACATTTAATTTTTATGATAAACGGTGCGAGCAGTCCTAGTGGATCAAAGATCCTACTAGCTTCGGATAATATCGCTCGTTTTGAATCTGGAATATCATTGGTTAGCGTGATATTGTACGAAAATTGGTCGGCAGCTGGGTGCCACTGCATACCCAACACTTTTACTTCATCGGGATCTTCGGAAAGTGATTTTAGAAACGATGCACTTCAAGTTGGTTCCTTTAGCTCGTTTAATAACTCCGACGAATTGGAAAACCATTTTCGTAGATTGAACCCGGATTGGACCATGATATTTGAAATTTGTTGCGCCAGCTTCACTGCTTCTGGTACTGAGTGAGCTCCCGTCAATAGATCGTCGATATACATATCGTTCAATCTTCGTGCAATCTTTTAACGGCAATTCCTAAGGATCCGTGTAACGGATTTCGTTCTTTCTGAAAGGGTAAACCATCTAATGATTATCCGGTAATTTTGTGGTGGTTTTCTTAAAGAGATCTTCGTATAACTGAGAGAACTTCGTTCTATCGAGACTGGCATGATCGAAGGAAATGGTGTTGCACTGACGATTTTCGTTGGGATGTGGTACATTTCCCGTTAGCACCCAGCCAAGATGGGTGCTCTGTGCGTATATCACATTATTGGAGTGCTTGAGTTGTTCTGGTTTCAGGATTTCAAAAAACTTATCGGCTCCCAGCAGTAAGTCAATTTTGCATGCGGATTTTAAGCTTGTATCAGCTAACAATAGGGATGACAAAACTTGGTGTTTGGATAACTCAATCTTTCGCGCTGTGTTAATCGTGGTGATATATGGTACTACATATGCTGACACACCGGATGTGTAGTCTGACAGGAAATGTGGTGATATTATTAAAAAATCAATTAGGGATTGGACAGTTGGAAATTCTGTTTCCGCGGTCTCGTTTGCCCACTTGTCTCTAGTTTCCTCGTCTAACTTCTGGATTAACAAAAATACAAGCCATGGCTCTCTCGTCTCTGCTTCAGGTGCCACAGCCTTTAACCCGCGTATAACTTCATCCGCAGTGTCCATTAATTTACGTATATGGTGTGATGTAGCGTTGCTAAACGATGGTATGTCCACGAAACCTTTTATAAACGATTGCACAGTGTAACGCTTTCTATCGTACCGGGTTCTAAGCTTGGTTAACGCTTCGATGTAGTTGGGGTCGGAGATCGGAAGATGTTTCAACAGGTTGGTCGCTTCACCTCTAACAAACCCCTTTAAGTATTGGAATTTCTGCGCCGGGTTCAGGTTCGGATTCTCGTGAATGGTCGAGGAAAATAAGTCGTAGAAGGATTGCCATTCGGTGTATAAGAACCAAAGAAGAGTGCAATATTTATTTTAGGTAGTTTCACTTCAATCGTTGCCGCAAGAAGCCTAGCTTACTCGTCTGATGGATTTGTTTAAATCAGCAACAGTGGTACAATACTTGTCCTCGAACTCATCTTGCTGACTTACGTCTGTTGGATTTAGGTCACAAATAGCTTGCTCTACTCGATGAAACTCGGCTAACGAATCATCTGCACGTCGTAATCGCACCTTCAACTCCTCAATATCAATAAGAGATTGGGTTTTTATTTTTCGTGTAATTAAAAATTTTTGTAAGTGACTCCTTGATATTGGATCGTCGTTTGATCAAGGTTTCGAGTGCCGGCATTCTTTTCTTCACAAATATTTTTTTTCACTTGAATGGATAACACGCGGTATCAAATTCTCAATGCACTTCAATGGTTTAGTACCGCCATTTCCGTTTTGTGTAATGACCTTGGAATATGCAACCCACGGCTTCTTCACACGAATTTATTTGTAACACACAGCATCCAGGGTTTAGATTATTAGGTCAATGAAGTCTGGGATCTTTACCAGATGTTAGCCTATAGGACTGACATGGACGGTGGGATGGTCTATATATTTTAAACTCAACAGGGGATTCAAGATGTGTTCATTTACCCCACTCTCTTTTTGCATCTTGCCTCTATCGAGATTCGAAGAGCTTTAACCGCTGCGCCACCTGGATGGTTTTACGAAAAAATATTTTACGTGGCATAGTGTAAACAAAGGATTAACTCCCCTCATAAGGATGTGTAGGTGGAATATACCAGCGAGAAAATTAGAACCATGCACGTGATATAAGTCATATATGCCGACCTAATTCATTAACTATAGAAATAAAGTCAAAATGGAGCCTACCAATATCTTGCAAACCTATGTCTCCACTACCCACTAAACCAGAGTTCTATAAGTGAACTAAACTATGTATTCTACAATTAATAATTGGAATTGTTTTTTGTTGTTTATTTGATTGGAAATTTATTTGAATTTTCGTGATTTTTTTTGTAAACATAATTCCAATGTTCTCAACAACATATATTGTATACTATAACGTCATTTTTCTCGTTTTCCATTTCAATCCAATTATTATAAAACTACAGTCATTCAAATTGGAAAACTACAAAAAAAAAATTTTAATTTCCAAAAAGATAGATGTGAAGCTTCCCAGCACCCATGCATCTATAACTCATTCCGGATAGCGTATAATAATACTGTTATGGATTTCTAATGTACATATGTATTTGCTTTAATTCGTTTTGGAATTTTTCAATAAATGTAATGGAATGGAGAATAGTTATAAAGCATTATATCACAATTCTCTATATTTGTAAATGTAATTCTTCCGTATATATCTATCGTAAATGGTAAATTGTTCTGAATTTTTTTTTATCTAATGATATCATCTAGTTAAGATTCGCAAGTCAGTATATCAGTCTCGTAAATATAGAAAACTTATTCCTAGATTTCATGTCAGCACATCCCAAATTTTCATATATATATATATATATATATATATATATATATATATATATATATATATATATATATATATATATATATATATATATATAATATGATATGATATGATAGGAGAAGTACAAGCCAACCAGTTACGGTAATCCTAGGTATGTTACCAACATCCTGGAGTAAACTCAGCAGAGTTCCAAATGGCTATCTGAGAATTATTTATTCCAAAATTATGCGGGCCCAGGCCCTACCTGCATCTCAACATATAAGGTTTAAGAAAAGGAAACAATCACAGAAACGACTAAGGTGATAATACACTGCACTAGTCATTGCTAACTACATTATGTATTAGTGAATTATAATATGTTGTTAGTATAATCATTTTCTCATAGGGATTTCAGTTTGTCATTATTGTTAGTTGGATAGGTAAGGACCATTCTAAATTCATCATACGTATTCGTATCTCCTCGACAGTTAAAACTGGAGTACCTTATAAACATCTTTGGGTCATCTCATCATATGCTGTATTTAAAGATGTGTCCCTATAATTCCCAATCCATCACCATCTGACGCGTGGGGAATATAAATTTTCGTAATGACCCGACAGCATTTCTATATACAATATGATGATCTAATACATTTTCAATTCGTTTGAAACAAAAATTCACACAATACACAAAACTAGAATTCTTGTTTAACACACTACAACCCAATGAAAGAATTCACCAAAGCGGCCTCCCGTTTCAGAAAGTTTAAAAGTTTGTAATAGAATTATTATAGAAAAAAAGAAGCTGCTTATTGAAGTAAAATAAACTTCCTGGTCAAGTGATCCCCATCCACTGTTAAGAATGTCACTCAAGAAATCTTATCCATTTACACTTATATGAATAAGAAAAACAAAATTATTTTAATTATTTAGTATTTTCCATGGAAATAAAGACAAAATTATTTAAGAGTATAACATACCATGGTACATATCAAGTATATACCCAAGAGCAAAATTGTGGACTTTATTGACAAAATACAAATGAAGAGGAATATTAACCGTTCCCTTAAAACACGATTATCCTAATATATGAATAAGCATCTACTAAATCGAACTTCAACATTTTAACCAATTCAAATCTCGCATTTAATTTTAAAACTCCAAAATCCCTTCTATTGTATACATACATAAAACAAAATATTAAAAATTGTTTAAAGGAAAGGGAAGTGTATAACGTTTATTTAGTTAGAAATCTAGAATCATATGAAGAGCGAATTATGGGATGGGGAATGAGGTTACTAAACGAGACAAATGAAAGACACATCGCATGCGATCGTTTCCAATGGAATATTGTGATGTGATATGAAAATGATGTACACAGAATACAAAGACAAAAACGTTATATATTATAGTATATATCAAATTTATAAAATATAAAATATATATTTCCTATAATGACTACTCTAATCCGCGAAGCCTAAAGGTTTAGTTTTAGGGATTTTTCTAATCTAGATGATTCTTATCTAGCTCTGTGTTTGTAGCTCGATTCCTTAGGATAGCATTTTTTCTCTTCTACTAGTCAAATTCAAAATCTGAAGAAATTTAGTCTGAAGAAATTATGAATTCAATCAGATTTAGGATAGATACTGAAACGTCACCAACGTAACGTTGAACGTTTTAATGTTTCACTTCCCTGATGTAATTGTATCGTGTAAATAAAATTTTTGTGGGATAATTTCGGTAAACCAGTCAAGTTTGTCCCGATTAAGCGGCTGGGCCAATTATCCGAAGTTGAACAAACAGGATAAGTGTTTTTTAATATGTTATCTTATTTCATAAATTGCACAAAAAATTCACAAAACTATACCTATATCGATACATATGTATACATATGCAGGTATTAAAAATGATATATTTACGTATGTTCTATGTACATACATAATAAACAATAAATAAACTCAAAAAAATAAACAATATTGGAACATATTATTTGAACATAATAAATATGTAATCTGTACATACTTATAATAAATTTTGTTATAAAACTAATTAAGTTAGTTAAATTTTTTGTAAAAATTCGTCTAAAGTGGTTTGCCTCTAGTTTTTGCTAGATTGTAGATTCAACAAAATCTGCGCACAAATTCAATGCTGACATAGGACTCCCACCATTTTCATTTTGCACAAAATAACGCTGCAATCTCTCAACACATTGTTTTGCTTCACGGTTTGTTACCTTACGGGCAAAGGATCTTCATCATCACTGCCGTCGGATTCTTCCAATGTTTGATGTTTAGAATTAATTTTTTCGACAGTTGCGTCCTTACAATTCTCATTATCATCATAACAGGGTAAGTTGTCGTCAATTTTCAAAAATTCAATATCAATAACAACTGAAGTGTTATTTAATTCATTGGTGTGCTCTGGAATCTCCGCAGATTTAAGGCCACATTTCAATTTTGTTGGTTTTTATAGCTCGCCAACTATCAGCTACAAATTGTATTGTTTGTAAAATATTCATTTTACTGCTGATTTCCCTCGCAGTTGATGTACATGTAAGTAGATTTTCATCGATCAATTCCAATATATAAGTAACTAATGTATATTTTTTAAATTATCCAAATGTGAATGTGCCGCACAATTATCGATCAGAAGTAAAAATTTTCTTCGTTTAAGTTGCAATTCTACATCCTAAGCCGTAACACATCTTTGAAAAATTTCAGATTTCATCCAAGCATTTTTGTTGGCATGGTATTCTACTGGTAAACTCTAGATTTTTAAACCCTTAAAACAACGAGGCTTACTACTTTTTCCTATTATGAGGAGCTTTCTCTTATCACTTTCATTCATATTTGAACAACATAACACAGTAAGAGGGTCCATTGCTTTTTTGAAGCCTGACAATGCAATGTGTTTATAACACAACGACCCATCTGGCGTGACGCGATGATAGAGGCCAGTTTTATCTGCATTGTAGATTTCATCTGGGCACGTGCTTCAATAAATAGGAACTTTAATATTGTTCAATTCTTCAGCGCTTGTATTGTCGGCACTGCTCTTTTCATCGTGTATTTTTTTGAATTTAATATTATGTCTCGTTAACCAACGAGACAACCAACCATCAGTGGCCGAAAAATCACTGTGGTTCAACTTTATGGCTAATTCTTCCGCCTTTGCTTTAAGAATTGGACCGCTGATAGTCACGCCTCGCCAAGTAACTATAGAAAACCATTGGTCCAGAGCTTGTTCTACCTCTGGATCTTTGTCCTCCCATTTTTTCTTGGACGTTCCTGGTTTATCTTTCTGTAACATCCATTCAAAAAAAAACTCATCTATCCACATGTTTCCAAAGGAAACGAAAGACAAGTTTATGTATATTTCCGTGTCGTGCAAAGTTAAAATCCGTTTATGCAATTAGAAATAAATAGTTACATGACATTGTTATTATATATATAAATAAAAATTAACTATAGTTTAAAATTAATGAAATTTTAAAGAAAAACATTTGTAAATCTATAGTGTAATTGTACTAAGTGAAATTCCTAACTCACGCTAAAAAGCAGTACAACAATATACCGCTTCGAATTAACCATGTGCGCATAAAATTATTGTTATACGAACATGTGGTCGCTTTTGGTTGATATTGGGGTACATGCTCGATATACGTTCTAGCAAGCAAATTAGCAATTTGCGAGCTGAAAATAACATTTTGGCATGCTGGATCGAATTTACGATTTACTAGCAAGTAAAAAATCGAAAAAAGTTGCAACCAATATTTTGAGGTCGCAACACAAATAACTACTACAAATAGCCAAACCATATAGAGAAATCATGTATACTAGACTGAAAAAGGGGAAATAATTGTTCCCTGGATGAAAAGGATATAATTGAGTTTTATTTTCTCTTTCATTCCTTTACCGTTGATATTACGATAAATAAAATTCAATCAAATCTATAACACTAAGTTCAAATATATACATGAAATCAAAGAAATGTTTCATGCCACTGCGATTAGTTTCATTCAGGACAGTAAATCAGTGTGTTTACACTTTATATCAAGAAATCGATTTCTGTGATATCCAGAAATCAATTATCGTTTACACTATGCATCATGATATCGATATCAAAATAATTGTATCTGTGTGTGTGTAAGTATTTTGTTTTTATTTATTTCTCTTCAAAATTCAAAACCAAAGTAAACCATAAAATTACAAAACAATAATGTGTCCTTGAAATTTTATTTTATTTGTATTTGTGTGTGATATCAAAGAATCACAAAAAGTGGTCGTCGAAAAAAGAAATCATGCCAAAACCGGTTTCGTTTGTAAAAGGGGAGAGGAACAAAACAAACATCGATATCATGATATCAAGTGTAAACACACGGAATGAGCTCATCATATTTTATACAAAATTTATATACAAACATTTATTTATCGTAATATCAATGCTAAAGGCATAAAAGAGACAATAAAATTCAAATATAGCCTTTTCATCCAGGGTACAATTATTTCCCCTTATTTCAGTTTATATACATGATTTCTCCATATAGTTTGGCTATCTGTAGTAGTTATTTGTGGTCGCAATACAAAAACAACAACAATTCTACATGACAAATTAAAGTAACATTTATAATTAGTTTATTCTTTTAATGCGATATTTGTGCGCAAGAGATGTGTGTTTTTTATTTTAACTATTAAATTAAAATGAATTAATATATAAATTAAAACATACAACATTGCACCTTTTGTTGGCTTCGGCAGACGAGTGTCTCAATAATTTGACGAAGTAGGCCTTAGCCGCTACTGTTGAATCTCTTAATTCCTTTTGGCAATTTCTAGCATTCGCTAATTAAATTCATAAACATTAAACCGTTCTTGATTTCTTTGCCGTGGTGTGCTTAATCTTACTCTGGGTTGGACGGATGGTAGACTGGCGATTATTTGATCCGCCTCTCCCATTGTTGAATCCACAAATTCTCTTACGTCCACCTCTTTAATTAAATATTTCGCTGGTTTTGTTTGTACACTTACAATTGGAGGCTAAAAATATTTAAGTGTATTATCTCAATATCAAAGACAAATTGATAAACATTTAAAAAACATTTACATCCGAAAGTCATACGGTTTAAGTTGAAGAGGCGGCACTCCACTCGTCCCATTCGGGTGATTATTAAGTTGACTTACCCGTTTTTTTTGTGCGACTTTTTAAGTCGGTAAACTTACTTCTGAGCTCCTCGCTGGAATTTCGGATAGAAGCCTATGCCACCTCGTTCCAGGCATTTGTAAGGGCTTCGCCAAATATATTAGATTATCCTAAAATTACATTTCTAATTTGTATCAGTATAACACAAAATTTAACACAACAATAAATTAAACAAACCATTTATTAATGTGCGCTTTGTCTCAAAAATTTTTAAAAAATTCATTATTTCTGCTTCCGAAAAATTGGGTTTTCGTCTCTTGATTTGGGAATTCATTTATTTATTTATTTGGAAATCTACAACGCGGTACACTAATTTTGTGGTTATTTTATGATTTTACCTGTCAAAAAAATTCAGCAATGTGCTGAATCTTAAATAATATTTCGGATTTGCTAGATGTATCGAGAATGTAATTTCTAGTAAATCAAATATTGAATCGCAAGTCCGCCATCTTTAACTATCGCAATTTGCTAACTTGCGAGATGTACGAGAATGTACCCCGATAAAAAAGTTAATTTAAAGACTCGCATATAAAGATCGGTGCACAAATACATATGTACAGATATACTTCGAGTAAGGTGACCAAACGTATCATGCAAACTCTAGCAAATGTACATAATGTGAACTCCGCTACGTTTCGCGTTATCTCCGCTACGTTCCGCGACCAAACCCTTAGTTCATAGCCTGCAAATTATGGCCACTTCGGAGTTCTTGGTAGATGAAATATGAAATTCAGTAATGAAAGGCGTTAACTATTATAGGAAACAGAACAATTCGTCTTTTTTTTTCGTTTTTTTTCAGAATTTAATATCATCCGCCCAAGGTTGGCGTAGTGTTTGAAATCTAGGTCTAAGCATGTGTAGAAATAATAGTATTTTACATTTGAAAGCTCACGATATAAATTCTTATTTTATTAGCACAAATTCAACTCTGGTTAGTCTTATTGTTTATCTTATAACGGATGAGTGTTTTAATCCATTTCCATTTTCAAATTTTTCCTATGAGGAGTTACAGCCTGCTTTTTGGAGAGTTATATCAGAATCTTCTGGTTTTGATTGAGTTAGTTTAAAATTGATGTCACAAATTTTTCCTGTTCTCCTGTTAATATTTATTTTACATTTGATTTTATCTTTACCTTGTCTTCGTTTCCCGAGCAATGAAAACTCGGTAAAATAATTCCAATCTCAAAAATTACCAGACCTGTCCTGAATGCTAGTAAATCGCAATCTATCGTTAGCAACGTTTTTGTTCATTCCGTTTTCAACTACTGTTAGTAATTTGATGATAGTTTCTAACAAAACTCTTACTTAGCGTGATCATTTATTTAAAGTTTGTAGAAAGATATACCCAGTTTAGAAAGAGGATGTTTCTTCCGTATTTCTTCTATGGTGATGTTGTTTTATTTGGAAGGTTAAGGAGGATGCGACTGTTCTAGAAAGATGTCTTAATGCTTGCACTCACTTTATTTTCGGAACTGGGAAATTTGACCACATTTCACCCTATACTATAGACTTATTCTTGGTTGTAGTTTTACTAGTTTTTATGGCTTTCGGATTTGCGCTGTTATTAGGCTGCTACTCAAAACAAAATAATCAAATTATCTTTTGAAAATGTTATTATTTAGCAGGTCTTCGATTTCTCCCTGCTCGAATTTCTTTTACATCTTTAAATTTGTCATTTTCGGTTAGAGGTATTTCTCTATGGAATTATGTTCCATTCAGTATTAGGAGTTTGAGATCTGCTCAGACGTTTAAATCCAATTTTGTTTTAATGGCATGTCTGAATGACAATATAATTAGTTTAAAGTAAATCGTAAAGATTTTTTTTGAATATAGCCAGATCCCTGCTGCTCATCCCACTGTAAATGAACTTGTAATTAAAATGGAATGTGTGTGCGTGGTGTTGACTTTTAGCAGTCAACAAGTTAAATGGTTTTTATGCTTAATGGAATTAATATTTTTTTACATGTTGGTTCCAAATGCACTTTCCTTCTTAATCATAATCATTAATTAAGTAAATAAATAATTTAAGTTATTTTGAGTCGCTTTCCGGACTCAAGCACCGAGAATGATCACTTGATCAATCGGCTTTTCACACCAACACCTGGTTATATATTTCATTTTTTTTATTCTTTTTGCCTCCAGACTCGTTCAACCTTCTGAGTTTAACCAAGGACCAAAAGACTTTCCTCATCGCCTCACCTATTGCCATTTATAACCTTCCCGTTTCGCACTGTACGGGAAAGTTATCTTTTCACGCATTATCTACCATCTGTTTTTCAGCACAGAATTCAGCTCGTTTTGAGTTTACCTCTGTATTTTTTCACGTGCTATTTTGAGGTGTTGTAATGTCTCTCATTTGTATTTATTATTCATAATGGATTTTATTCTGTGTATTGTATGTTGATGGTAATAAGTATTTCTGTCAATGTCATGTCGTTGTGATTTGTCAGGCTTCGGCTACGAGTTTTTTGTGTCTATTTTGCAGATAGAATTTCTTATCCGTAAGTCCATAAGTGTTTCGTGTTAAGAAGGTTAAGTGTGAAAGAACGGGAGTCGTTACATAGACTGAGGTATCCCAAACCAACCGGACAACAGGTTTGTTAAGTCTTTTAATATATATATAAATATATATATATATATATATATATATATATATATATATATATATATATATACATATATATAAATATAAATATAAATATAAATATATATATATATATATATATATATATATATATATATATATATATATATATATATATATATATATAATCGTGAGTCTATCTGATAGTGATCGTTACTTTAGAACGTCAAACAGGCCACATACACACATCATATTTTTTGTGAACTGTGGCGGTAGATGGCGCTTAAGTCAAATTTTTCATAAATTTATAAATATTTATAGGTTGGTCCAATGAGTTATTTACAATCTATATATTGGTTTAGTGCCAAAAAATAAAATCATGCAATCTGGTCCCGTCAATTTGCGAAAGAATCGATCAATAATCTGGCAACATCGCATTAGTAATTACCACATATATAGCATTGTTGCAATTTTATTCGTTTTACCAATTCTACAATGACTCTTATCGATTGGATCGGGAAAATGTATGTCACTTAGATTCGTCACACTACTGTCCACTCGAACTGGTTCGTCCCGCCATCGTTTTCAACCCACATAGCTATTTCCTACAAAACACAAACTTCCTCGTCCAAAATCCAATACGAGTTCATGTCTCTTGAAGTTTGAACCTAGGATGCTCACATTCATTGTATTTACTACCTGCTTGAGCTTTATCCCAATTTTGTACCATTAAAGCTAGTTTTCCACGATTCAATATTTGAACTTTTAATTTTTTATATTGATACTCTTGCTTCCTGGACTAGAATGTTATAATGCTGTATCTAACGTGTTCTTCTCCTCTAATCTCTGAACTCTTCATCGCTGATATGTAGCCTATTTTATCAAAAAATTGCCAATTTCTAGTCAGGGGCTTCTAACTTGATTGTGACGGACTGCTCCTTCCAATTCCACTCACCGTATACCTTTGCCTGCTGGGTAGAACATACCCGTATTTCCACTCCAATTCCAACTGTATTTTTCATAACTCTTCTTTTTGTACTCTGGTTCGATTTGTAACGCTTCTGTAGAAATCTCTTACCACCCTTCTTGTACTACAACTCTTTCGCCCAAGCTAATCGTCTATTGTGGTTGCTATTTAAAACTAGAGTTTTAAGTTGTTAAATGTTGTTCCTCCGGCGAATTATACTAAGCTTTCCTAAAATTTGTGGTTGTCGTATATAGTGATATTGTCCCATTGAACCCTTATTTGCCTCACATAGAAACAACAACTTTATATCGATTATCACTGTGATCCCTTGAGATTCCATCTAAATAATTCTAAAGGCAAATTCGTGTCTCATCCTCATCACCGCTGCTTTCAAAAAACTGCAGTCGGTCGTAATTTTATAGTTGTGATGAAATTCCATTCCAAAAATATTTAGGCCACTCGTCACGTTTTGTATGTCGACTGTGCGGATAATCGATATCGTCAAAAACGAAACATTTGATAATGATTAAATTATTTATCATTCTGGGAAATCAATTTCATTTGTTGACACCCTAATTGAAAATTTTATAATATTTATGTTTCATTTTCCGGCTTTTAATTTAAGATGAAAAATCAAAGTGAAATCCTCCCCCTCTAAGCAAAATGTTGAAAAGCTGCTTAAAAATTTATATTTATAGAGATATTAATGAAACGAACGATGTATTTACGAAAACAAAAATATTTATACATAATCTCTTATCATGGGCTGTCATCTTAAGAACCAAGATGCGAAAAAATATGTGACAGGTTGTGATTTTGTGTTGGTAACGTCAGACTTAATAGAGAATTATCGACAATTTACATAAACCGACTGCAAAGCTCCACGTTAGGCTTTAGTATACCAACATGGTATACGACATGTGTCACAGGCTTATTCAGTATCTTCAAACTATAAGTGAATGTGTGCCAACGTAATACGCTGCTACAAAGTGGGAGGAACACTATCAATGCTTTTGGCGGTAGACATTCGTGGTATAGTCTAAATCTATATAGATATATATGCCCGACACAAATCTTCGATCGGACATATTTGACTGAAACTACTATATTCGAAGCCAAATGGTTCACATCCAAATATATGTTAGGTCTATCTGACTCCAATACTGTTCCATCGATACTTGTTTTGGAGATGGTAATTGCTTTGAATCGACTATCGGCAGTCTACATGAAGTAAGACTATACTGCAAGCCCAATTCTTGGATATCAAAGGTGGTATCCATGTGACTGGGTATCCACTTTCTCGGCTGATAAACTTGCTTGCTTTAGTACAGGTTCAACTTTTGTGGGATTTGTACGAAATATACTGTCACTTTGGTCGTCTGCACCAGAAGCGCTTCTCACGGTACATTCTTCACTGAATAATCACATGTTGCACAAGCACTTTTTGTGCTCTTTTCTCTCATACTTTTCCCATAGACTGATCAACTTTTCCTCACGATTTCTGTTTGAGGATCAACCATCGACCTCGACGGTATCGGATATCTTGAGTTTCATTCAAAGAACAAACAGATTTCGGGACTGAGAGTGTATGCTTGGGATGGAATTACACATTGCGGGCCAATCGAACTTGAGTAACGAGAAAAAAGAAAGATGGGCATTGGCATTTTCAACAGATATCACTGTTAAATGGGAAAACAACAACTATTGAAGGTACTCAGCCCCATTTTTAAGGTAATTTTCTTAAGCGGTAACCCTGATAATACCTTAAAACACTGTTTTGGGCCAGTAATTAGTATCAACTCGGTTTTGGTGAGTATTAGACTTTCTTTACTTCTATCGACCATTCTTTTATATATAGTTTTAATAATGGAAGCTTGCCTCAACATGTGGTCCATTATAAGACCACCACGCTAACCCGAGCCATGCTATTCTGCAGCATACCCCAGCACCATAAGAGCTAGTTCATTCATGATTTCCAGTTGCGAAAGTGTTTGATCTGAGTCTCTCTTAAGCTTGGTCCGATCCGATTTTCTCTGTGGGTTAATGCTTTATTTTGTATATTTTAATTCCTTGACAGCTGTACAATTAGTCACTGAAAGAAGGTTGTTTACACCCTTCAAGATCATATATATCATAAAAAAGCCCAGGATAATATCCGCCTGGGTGTGATTGACCCGAAATTGAGTGGTTTTTGTCTTTTTTCCTCACATACTAGCACTAGATCCATAAAATACCACCAAACAGTAATCAGAACTTAAGAATCGTGTATGTACCTACACTTGCACATGAGATTAGCAAACCAGTCATTTACGCGATAAATGGCCCAAAACACCACGTTGATCACAAAATCACGAATTGAATGTGAATTCCTGATATCGTACATAAAATCAAAGGACAGCGAGTATTTTTCAGTAAAATCAGGAAGTGCACCAGTATTCGTTGGTATACTATCCACACATCAGCCAGAAAACATCTAATCTGTTCGTACTTTCGATAAACATTGACCTTATATTTATCTGAGTTTATCCAAACGCATCCGTCTTCCACGATGTAACCTAGAAGTTGACCCCCCCATAATGCAAACTGACTCTTATAAATATAAATGGTAACTCGTGCTTTGACCAATAACCGTTCTACTTGTTCAAGAAGAGAAAAGTGTCCATCTATATAGCAGAAGTTACTAACAAGTAGTCGAGTCATACGAATTCTCGGGATATTTTTCGAGCTTACTTCTCAGACAACACTATGAGCTTGTTGGCAGATCTTACAGAGTTATAGTTAGTAATAGATCTAGGAAGCTGTGTTGCCCTTTGTCTCTTGAATCCATGGTGCAACCTTAGCTAACTGGAGCAGTTGGAACCAGGACAGAGAACGTAATTGGCCAGCTTCAGGTTAATTCCTTTGACACACTATTTAACCATACGATCAGTAGGGGTAGACCAGATCTACGAAAGATTCGATATGGAAACGGTTTTAATTGTGTTCTTCACTATCTAAGGTAAGGAACAGCCGATTTAGGACGCACGAAATATAAGCGAGGACCAGTTTTAGCCCTCTACCTGTTGCCTTTAAAGTCACAATGGACAGGAACCCACATGACCGTTACCTAAAAAATTTCTTACAATCCTCTGCCAGGTTGGAAGTGGTAAGAGGGTTGTTTAAGGAGTAAAGAAAACTTTTACTATCCGTGTAAAAAAAAATCGTTGTCGTCCGCTACGAGACTAAAAGCTGAAATCACACAGTGAGTAACCGTAACTAATTCCGCTTGATGAATATTACAGTAGGTACCCAGACTGCCTAAGATTCTCAAAACAAACGATGTAGAGTCTGGTCATGCAAGTCTAGCGAGAACCACATATCCCTGGAAGGATAAAACACCTCGAATGATCTGTGGAAATTAAAAAGAGGCAGAAGCTTATCAATAACCATGTCGAGTTCGTGCATAGCTAGTTTAAACTCATTAAGAATTGTTCCATGGCCTGAAGTAACTGTACCCAAATGAAGGATTGTAACTGAGGTAGGATAAGCCCCATAGCTAGGAGCGGATTTAAAGCCATGGCTCTAGTTGTATTTTAACCACTGGCCACCAAATAACAGTTGCATAAGTTAGCATTGGGAGACCCAGTGATTTGTAGATAAATATAAAATATAGCATTTGGGAGAATCATCCCCAAGAATTACCGAAAGCACTACGGCAATGCCAAAAAATAGCACTGGCTTTTTGTAGTTTACGCTCCAGACGATATACTTCCAAAGAACGTTTATTATCCAGGCAAACACCAAGGTGTTTGACGTAGGCTGAGCTATTTACCTTCGAACCGAATAGTGATGATACTGAAAAAGCTGCAGTGTTCCTACGCCTTATAAACCACTGTTCTATAATGAGAAGAGCATGTTGAGATAAATCTGATAAGACATTGAGGTGCTTGCATGAAACTGTCAAAACCAGATCATCAGCATAACTTTTAGCGATAAATCCGCACTCACGAAGAATAACAAGTCGTTCGTCAATAACCAGAAACTGTAAAAGGGATGAAAGCACACCTCGTTGTTGGCATCATCTATTGAAGCTTTGACCGATGTAAAGGTTCCCTCAACTTCGCACATCACTATGCGTGTTGGTAAATGTCTGTCTCTGATAAACCTATGAACAATCCTTTCTTAAGATTTCAGAAAAGTTATATAGGTCGAAACGATTTGCGGTCGTGTACTCCGACTTGCCAATTTTTGGAATAAAAATTACTTTAGATGTGCTCCAAGATTGTGGGTCACAACTTAAAGCGACACATGCCAAGAATTCAGCAGGAAATATACCGTCAGTACAGGCAAATTGAAGGTTTGGAATGAGAACAAGCTCCAACGTAGGACCTCATATAATTGATTAATCTGTATAGGCTAAGCCCCAATTGGGAATTACTTCCAAATTGTTAGTGACTACACCAGAATTGTCGGTTGCAACGGTTTTATATCCCGGGAAATGGTTAGTGAGATGTTGATCACCTACTTAATTTTTAGAAGAAATAGGCTTGAAATTAGGTAGACGAAGTAAATCAAGTTGATAATAACGGTATAAATCCTATTATCTGCCCTTACATGCAAAAGTACCTCAAGGTTTTAATAATTGCTATGTCGTAAGGTAATCGCGTCTGAACTGATACCTAACGAACCATTTAAATGTACTGGTGCAACAGATTATAGGTGGTCAGCCCAACGAATGCTTTTAGCGATGCGCAATTCGCTTAACCGTTAAACTACAACTGGCGACGGGTTTTTACATGTTAAATCCTAAATGTGGCTCGAGGGGCCAATATTATTTGCAACAATTGTTGGATGTAAAGTGTAACAATACTGTATATAATCCGGCATGTCCCGAATATATTCAGACCAAATCCTAAAAGCTCTAAATGGTTGACCTTTGACACATCAATTATAACGTTTTTATTACACTCATTTCACTTTAATACAACAACAATATAATTATATTGTTATTTTATTTTTTTTTTTTTAAACTTTTGAATTAACTTTTTATTTTTGGAAAATTTATAATTTAATTCCCGAATATATAATTTTTATATTTTATTTCATGATGTACGATAATTGTTCGGTGGAGATAATAAATTTTGCAGAACACCAAAAAAAAAAAAACAACAACAATATAATTATAATAACAATAATAAAAGTTCGTTAAACAAAAATTGTTTTTGTAACATTTAATGCGAGACCTTTCCGAGTGGTTTCAACGCTCTCGACGAGTCGAACGGGGGGAAAAAAAACGTTCCGTTTGTTTATTTTTAGGTTTATGGCTAATTTTAAATTGGCCAACACCTTTTGTTTCGAATTTTTGTATTTCATATATGTATAAAGCACGAGAAAAGCACAAAAAAGCAATTAAACGACGACGGTGGGATTAAAAGGGGGGAGAATTACAAGCATCATAACAAATCAATCCCGCTTGCAATAATATTATCGAAACGATTAAATATTTTAATTACAACTAATGAAAAAAGCTCATTCTGTTCAGGATAATAATATCTCGATTCTCGACGCAGGAAATCAAACAATAAATTACTTAATCACCTGAAGCTTTTTCAGTTCATCGCAATTATTTTAATCGTTTTGCTTTTTTTTTGTGCCAGATAAAATCTATTAATGGATGATAAAAAGCACAAATTGAAATTCAAGCGATTCACTCCTTTTTGGTTGTTTATTGTTAAATAATCACGAACTTTATGTTCTGCAAACAGATCTGGGAAAATGGTCGAAATAATTAAAAAAAATTATTTGGAATGAGGAGGGTGGTTGTTGATAGATTAGAGCAAATTAAGATCTAAAAAGTGATGAAATTATACATAGGCACTGCCTCGGTCCGTACTGGAGTCAGATGAGCATTACACTCCAAATTAGATTATATGTGGGTACCTTATAGCCGTATCATATGGTATAGGGGATGTTTTTGGTTCGAATCGTTCCAAATGATGGAGCACAGTATCAGTAAGCGATTCCAAAGAGATTACGAAAATCATAAAAGCTCATATTTGTGGCTGATGGGTGAATGGATTTTGACATCCTTGAATATACCCTGACACAATTCAGACTGACATTGCTGGAAAAACACAGCAGCATTGCAAAACACCATGGTTGTGGAGTGAAACGCTCTGCAACATCGCCGGATATCATTCGAAATTATTGTTCGTTATTGAGCAATATGTGAACAAGCACAACGACTGGATATACTTGCACAGTCGTTCTACTGAAAATTGTACGTTCTTCGTAACCAAGCGTCGCCGTTGGCGATAGTTTGGGCCGCCGTAACCACTCGTTTTTTTTACTATCGGAATCATGTGTTGGAGTCTTGAAATTTCAACAGGATTCGGCGTCGAGTTATAAAGCGTACGTCAATCAGTATTGGCTTAGAAACCGCGTTCGTCGGTTCATTACCACTGCTCCATTGGCCACCAAATTCACGGCTGTTGTTCTCGGAAATTTAAACAGCTTTTTATTTTGATTCAACAAGATTCATCAAAAATTAGAAAATTATGTGGCCTTTTGTTTTGCTAACACTTCGAATCAGTCATCATGTACATGTGCACTACACTCGTCATACCATCTAACTGGTATGTACCATGTTGTTTTTCGGCTTTAATCTATCTCCCACAGTAACTGGCTATATCCCCTTATGCAAACAGTCGGATGTGGATTGCTCTTGATAGCAGAACCTCAAGTTCTTGGCACGCCTTGCTCTCTACTCCACAACCATTCTCTTCTATAATTCAGTATCGAATTTAGTCAGCTTAGCGATCCCATCGCCAAAGAACAAGCCAACATAATCACACACTTAGCGGGCTAGTTATATCGATAAACTGAATCATTCCTAACAACAAACACCAATTCCGATATTTAAACCTCATAATGGCTTTCCTAAGTTGGAATGCGACTCTTCAATCTCTTCTTGTTAATCGAGAGGAGCTTAGTATAAGCCATGATATTTACTGTGCACCCGAAGGGAATAAGATGAAAATTCATTAAGATGACAATTTCTGCAACCTTAGATCATTCTCAGCCATTGGATCTGGCTGTCTCACTAATAAAAAACTTGGACCAAAAAACTGAAGCTTGCGCCATTGAACACATTCTATGTTGGAGTGCAGAATTCCAACCCATCTTTCATGTCAGTACTAAGCTGACATGAAGCTGAAAGAGTTGGGAGAGGTTTGAGCTCAAAAACATATTGCAAATCTCTGAGAGAGAGAGAGAGAGAGAGAGGCAGAGGGATAGAGATAGATAGAGATAGATAGAGATAGATAGAGATAGATAGAGATAGATAGAGATAGATAGAGATAGATAGAGATAGATAGAGATAGATAGAGATAGATAGAGATAGATAGAGATAGATAGAGATAGATAGACATAGATAGAGATAGATAGAGATAGATAGAGATAGATAGAGATAGATAGAGATAGATAGAGATAGATAGAGATAGATAGAGATAGATAGAGATAGATAGAGATAGATAGAGATAGATAGAGATAGATAGAGATAGATAGAGATAGATAGAGATAGATAGAGATAGATAGAGATAGATAGAGATAGATAGAGATAGATAGAGATAGATAGAGATAGATAGAGATAGATAGAGATAGATAGAGATAGATAGAGATAGATAGAGATAGATAGAGATAGATAGAGATAGATAGAGATAGATAGAGATAGATAGAGATAGATAGAGATAGATAGAGATAGATAGAGATAGATAGAGATAGATAGAGATAGATAGAGATAGATAGAGATAGATAGAGATAGATAGAGATAGATAGAGATAGATAGAGATAGATAGAGATAGATAGAGATAGGTAGAGATAGATAGAGATAGATAGAGATAGATAGAGATAGATAGAGATAGATAGAGATAGATAGAGATAGATAGAGATAGATAGAGATAGATAGAGATAGATAGAGATAGATAGAGATAGATAGAGATAGATAGAGATAGATAGAGATAGATAGAGATAGATAGAGATAGATAGAGATAGATAGAGATAAATAGAGATAGATAGAGATAGAAAGAGATAGATAGAGAGATAGAGAGAGAAAGAGAGAGAGAGAGAGGTATTCCTGATTGATATGCACATTCTTTTTTTTAGCGGCAATCATCACAGCAACACTGACGGATTTTTACTATCTAAAACCACACAACCCCATTCATCCTCCATGCGGAACTATCGTTAGACATTACTTCGCGTGGAGGAGACTAGTTTTTAAACTCTATTCTTTCCATCGTCTCAACCTAAGATTGAGATTGCCATCGCTATCTAGTCATATTATGTTGTTCTTCTCTAGCATACCATAAGCGCCTCTGCTCCTTCAGTACTACTGCGGCCGTGTGATTCACAGCATTCCACTTTTCTTCAGACACAATCATCAGTTCAACTATGTTGTTGAGTGTTGGTCGCTGCCCTATGACATCCGAAAGCTCTCTCCGAGTTGTATTGAACCGTGAGCATTTAAAGAAAATATGTTCCACATTTTCTTGTGATCCATTGCAGGTTGGACATTCTGGAGTGTCAGCATGTTTAAATCTGTAAAGGTATGCACCAAAACAGCCACGCCCACTTAGCAACTGTGTCAGGTAGTAATTAACTTCGCCATGTCTTCTATTTATTCATTGGTCGATGAATGGTATCAAATACGATAAGTCCATCGGCCTTTTTAGTTGTTCACGGTGTATGTACTATTTCATACTTTCCTTTGCAAGTAGTTCGATGGGGATCATCCCTGCAATAACAAGTGTCGCATCATCGGATATTGTGCGAAAGCCACATATCACTCTTAAAGCTCCTAGGCGATAATCCGATTGCAACTTGCATCTATACGATTTTATATCCATCGCATCGCTCCATACAGGTGATCCTTATAGGATGATGGATGTTACCACATTTATCATCAGAATCTTTGTATATTTGCCATCAGAATAAAATCCCATTTTGCCGAGTTGAACGTATTCTTGATATCAAGTGTGACCACTGCACAGTATTTTTGGAGCCTTCCCTCCATTTTCTACCATCTGTTACTTTCTGTTTTGCGATTTTAATGATGTGTACGATAGCGTCGATTGTCGATCGAGCTTTTCTGAATCCATATTGTCGCTCGGCGAGGTTTCCGGCCATTTCAACAGCTATCTCCAATCGGTATCTAACATGCACAATGATCGATACGCGGATGCATCTTCTGGAGGTTTGTTTGTCTTTGGCAACAACACCAGACGCTGCCTCTTCCATCGTTCCGGAAATACCTCTTCTCTCAAACACGATTTGTAAACTTTTCTAAAGTCATCAGATCTAGCTCGGATGGTGACCTTTAAAGCAATATTTGGAATATTGTCAGGTCCAGGAGCTTTTGAATTCCCAAATCGTTGATATGCACTCATCAGTTCCTCTGTAGATACCAAGGATACTTCCTCTTAGTCAGACGTTACATCAATGGCTGGGATCAAATCATTTTGTTGCGGAAATAAAGCGGTTACAATTCTGTTAAGTGCGACTGGACAAGTGGGTGGCGATGCATTTCGATTTCGGAGCCTATTCATTACGATTTTATAGGGTCTCCCCCATGGGTCACGGTCCACTTCACTGCACAGCTCTTTCCTGCATTAACGCTTACTCGCTTTAATTGCCTGCATAAAGTATTTTAGGACATTCAAGTATGTTTCGCGTAAACCAGTATAGGATTCTCTATACCAGGCACGTTGATATTTTCTCTCTGCATGGTGGCACATCCGGCGTAATTGTGCAGTCTGTTCAGTCCCCCAGTATTCTGGTTGACGACGACTATCTTATTGTCTTTCTACCATAGTCTTACAGCAAGCGTCAGTTATCACATTCATCTTCTATGTCGCTTTTGCATTGGCCGTCCACGAGAGGTTGGGCTTTACAAGGAAGAGCTTGAATAAATCTTCCTCGAACGTACTTGCTCTCCAACCAACTTGTTTCCTTATAGGCTTTCTACGTCTATCTTCTTGTACCAGTTTTATCTCAAACAGTATAGCTTGGTGGTATTTGCGAGTAGTATTTACTGACTCTCCATGCAGTCAGCAAACGTGTCAACCAGCCGCTACCAAATGTCAAATCAATTACGGAGGAGGCACAGCCTTTACGAAACGCGCTTTACGTGCACGGATTGGACTAATAAGTCCTGTGCAACATCACAATGGTTTAGGTTAAGTTGGAGGAACTTCATAGCCGTCGTGATTTTTTCAATGTCTCCATGAATGCCATGCACCGGCCACTACCAGCTGTATGATTACGGCTCGTCCTGGTCTGACAAAGCATGCAATTTGCTTGTTCCTTACAATCTTTAACTCCATAAGGTGAGAGCGATCCACATCACACCTACCTGATCTGGCTCTATGCCCATACGAAAACGCTAGCACTTGTAACACTTTAAGGGCAACTTCTGATCTCGAATTCGACAGATAACCCACCCAATACGTACTTTGCCTTCAACATTTATCGCTTTAGCTATGGATAGACTTTTGCATTCACAAACTTGCAATCTTTTTTGTGGCCTGTTCAATGTCTTTAATTTCTGGGCTAATGTTTGTATTGTTGCATCGGCACCAAGAGATTTTTCTATCGCAGTTTGCAATCCCAATTTCTTAGCCTGCCCATCTTCCCCTAACTCCAGTAAGAGATCTTCCTTTGCAGTCCTACGTATGCGGGTAACTTTCATTTTCTTAAGCATCTCAGCATACGATAGAGATCCACTTTGCGTTATCTGGATGGATGATATGTACACGTATAAGATAGTCATTGCGCTGGAGTCTATGGATGGACAATTTTGACATTAAAACTCTGACCTTTAGACAAAGTATTTTTATCCAGTAAATTTATAAACCGGTCGCAACAGCCTGTAAAACCTAGTCACCTTCAATAGTTTGAACTAAAACAATATTTTCATAGTTAAATTTCATTAAATCATCATGTTCGAAATATAAATTAATTAAATTAAAAGTAAATTAAATTAAAATATTTTATCAACTTAATCCATACACAATGTCAAATAAGCATAATACACTTGAACAGCACAAGTCAGTTCGTAACAATCAAAGCATGAATCAATCATGTAATAACTACGAACAACTACAGAATACCGAAACGCGTAGCAGACGGCCAAAGCAAGCAGCCAAGAGTTCTCCAAATTTTAATGTTAATAATTCACTAAATCAACATCCTCAACCATCTACAGTTAAGAGTCAAAAGAAGAAAGGCGTTTTCAATTTGCCCCACCAAGAAACGGCCGTAATGTCAAATATCTATTTTCCCGGGTTTCCAGACGAACAAATACCAAGTGACGATTTCAAGTCAGATTTCGATATCAATGAAATTGAAAACGAAATCTCATTGCTCGAAGCGTTTGATACACGTTTCAAATTTCAACAATCCAATTCCAAGTGTATAATGCCAGCAACATCTGACACTCCAAAACGAGCTGATTCTGTTTCGGACAATATGTCAGCACATAATATCGTTTCGGACGATGCGCTCGATGAAATGGTTCGAACACCAGAAGTTCCGCATAAATTACAACAATTTGCGCGAACACATCCCGAAAGTGATCCTGCCCGAGCGATAGCTTGCCTATCGATTGCGCAGAGGCGAGAACGAATATTACAAAATATATCGAAAAGTTTGGGTTTCTAGATGGTTGGTTTATGTGTGGCGAACAAATCTATTCTTTGGAAATTTGTCATTTCAATTTTGTTAACAAATTTAGAGATAAATAAATTTATTAAATTTTAGTGTTCTGTTGTAACTCGTCCTCACATTTATCGATTGAAGCTTAAAGCAACATAACCTTAAAAGACGAAAAAGTGACTCCACTAGGTAAAGTACACAAATCCATTGCTTGGCAATTTGGGCCGCACCATTTAACAAAGCACTTCTTATATTCTTGAAAAGCTTGCAGGAGGGATTAGTAGGCGCACTTTAAGTAGTATCCCGGAATCAGCTTAACCGATAAAAAACACTAATAAAGTAATCCTCTAATATATTCTGTAAAAAGTAAACGGGCATCATGGAATGTGAATCTGTTAAATTGCATAACGCCTTAGTCAACGTACAATCAACGCCATCTATCGGGTTGTGGCATTTATGATTTCACTTCAGCGCCATCTTTTATTTATCACGTTAACTTCGTGTTTTTCGATTTTTTGAGTTTGTGTCAAGCAAAGTGGTCTTCGGACGAGCAAATTGAGGGCCGACCAGGTTGTATGTAGGGCACCATTACATGAATCTATTTTTGGGGAAATTCTGTGTGATTTTTAAAATTCAACCCGTTGGAAATTTGTTTACTATGGCTTCAAGTCGTACAAACATGAAACTTTCAGTTCCAGGAATGTAAAGGAGGTAACCATTTAATGATTAAACCATTTGTTGATTTATAATGATTAAGTCAGATCGGTAATTAAGGAAGAATGCAAGGTACCAACAATCTGACTCCATTGGTTTCAAACAGCAGCCATACTGTTGTTATTCATCAATGGTTTGCATTCTTTACAACTTCTAGCTTAAATCAACTAATCATCATATTCAACCTCCATTATTATGTACAACACAAATAACTTTATGAATATCATTATCGTCAAACTGAATTTGAACTGGTGATCTCCGATTTCGCGTGTGTCATAAAAATTGGAAAAACCATTTCATAAAATTGATAAGGTTTGGTGTAAAATCGTTTGTTTGAGTCTAAATTTTACAAAATATGAACATAAGTCAACTGTTGTGCATTATTCTTGCTTTCAAGTCTGTTGTGACCAAACGGATTAGTGAATTGAGTAAGTGGGAACATAATATATCAACTCCTCAAAGTGTTCACATTACTACAAGTTTTGATACAGAACTTAAGATACCTTCAAGTGAGATTGTTTATTATATGACTTCATTAATCAGAATAAAATTTATATATTCTAGAATGTAGCGAAGCAGCGTCACTGGACACAGATGAACGATCACTCAATCCATATTTGATGAATCTTTTTGATACAAAGGATGCACCCGAGTTTGAATTATGCATCGGAACATTAATTAGTGAAGAGTTTGTTCTTGTATCGCCATTTCAATTTAAAAATGAGCGACTCACAAATTACAGAGTTGGCAAGGTTATACTGAAAGGTGAAACTTATTCAATAAGAGAACTCTTCAGGATATTACGATATATTCCTAATCGCTTGACTGATGGTTCAATTTCTAACAATTTTGGGTTAGTTCAACTGACCGAAAAAGTTCCATACCAGGCTGGTAAATCGTTTTATCGACCAGCTTGCTTGTGGCCTTACGAAACGATTTCACCGTGGCTTATCTACTCAACAATAGACATTACTCTTGCAACCTCATCGGTCCAACTTGAGAAATGTAATACATTTCCAACTGTTTCAAATAAACTCCCACAAAGTAAGATAGCTTCATTTTTTTGTTTCAATTCCAGTGAACTTCTACATGTAAGTGTATTCATTGTTTGTCACTTTTGTATCACTTTTGAACTTAAATTTTTTACGCAGTTTTACCATGGAAATCCAATTGTGGCCAAAGATAGCGGTCAATATTATGTTGTCGGCATTGCAAGCCAGGCAGTTCCAGGAGCTGTGATATATGGACCTAAAATCTACAGTGAGATAGATTGGATCGAATCAGTTGTGTGGCCAGTAAGATTATTAAGTTTTGTTTATCAGCTTCGTTATTAATCATATACGTTGATTACAGCCAAGTTTGGATGACATTAGTTGTGGCCAACAAAAAATTAAACATAGACCATTGTTGACATTTGCCCTTCCTACATATCACGGTGAATTCCCTTGGCATGTTGCCTTGCTGAAACAAAACCATACATATATTTGCGGCGGTACAATCATTAACAACAGAACGATAGTTACAGCGGCCCATTGTGTTTACGATGCGCGTGGTTTATTACCGCCCAATCGATTAACAGTTGTGGCTGGTACATACAGTTTGAGTGATTATCCAAATGAAGCTCGAATCTATAGTATCGAAGAGATAGTCGTACATCAAAATTACAGTAGTACTTTTCTCGAAAACGACATTGCGTTGCTAAAAGTGAGCGGGCTGATAAAATTTTCCCATTTCATACAGCCGATATGTTTAAGTAATGATTTGGACTATAGCAATATAACGAGTGGACATGTGGCGGGATGGGGTCGTGACGAAAATAATCTACCATCGGATGAGCTGTTGCAAGTGACCCTTCCGATTATTGATGATTTTGAATGCCGCGACAGCGATCGTGATTTTTTTCCCAATTATTTGAATCCCCACAACTATTGTGCCGGGTACGATAATGGAACAAGTGTCTGTTTTGGAGATTCTGGTGGCGGTATGGTATTTAAACATAATTCTCGTTGGTATATACGGGGACTTGTATCATTGGGTGTTGCACTTCCAAATTTAGGATTGTGCGATTTTACTAAGTTCGCTTTGTTCACAGATGTCCCAAAACTATATAATTGGATTATTGAAAATTCACAGCCATAATGATGTTCAATAAAATTAATATATTGCACCTTTACTTAGTTAGTTAATATTATGCCTTCATCTTTCCGTTCTCTGTTTTGTTTGCCATTCGAGTGGTCCCAACCCAAGCAGTCCAACTTGATTAGAGTAGTCAAAACCCATTATCAATGTTTTTGTTAGTTCATCCGCTTTGCAGTTTTAGAAAGATATCAAAATTCGTTACGAAATGAGTGACAACTATAAACGCTATGAAGGCGATTCCCAACAATTTGGTATTGCAAAATTGTCGACATAAATTAATTACAACAACAGATATAGATGTCGTATTATATTTCAATAAGTTCAAAATATACTCACCCATGTACTTCATAAAGGATGCTGCAGGTAGCAGACTGCAGAAAAATAATACTCAAGGACTCCCTACTTAAAGTACAAGCCATCCGGAGCGTAAATTTTTATAGATTCTCAAGTTCACATTTTACGATACCCAGTCTTATGCCTTTTAGGGTTAAGTTTCTTTAAGAGTCCTACATGCCACCTGATGAAATTAATATTGCCTGATGAAGATTTTAATTTATTTCTGGAATTGAATTCTAGGATAACTTCACACACTTATAGGCCGTGTACTTTAGCCTTTAGCCAGACCGATCTGCAAAATTCAGCAAAATTCAGAAATTATTTTCTGGGTCGGAGGTTATTTTAAGCGATATTTAAGGCTTCTGTACATTCTGTGGAAATTGATTAATTTAAATCGAGGACGTACTGGGTTACAACCAGCCTATAGCACCGAAATGAATACTGCATCAGTGAATGAGTTTCACCTGCTAGTTTACAACCGCTATGTAGCTCACTCGAGTTGCGAAGAAACAATGATTTGTCATTCTTTGCTTAAATCAACTAATCATCATATTCAAACTCGATTAGGATTGACACCACAAGACAATATATGCATATCATTATCGTCAAACTGAATTTGAACTGGTGATCTTCAATTTCGTGTCTTTTAAAAAAAAATTAAAAAAAATTTTCTTCTAAAATTGATAAGCTTTGGTATAAAATCTGAAAGTTTGAGTCTAAATCTTACAAAATATGAACATAAGTCAACTGTTGTGCATTATTCTCGTTTTCGAGTCGGTTGTGACCAAACGAATTAGTGAATTAAGTAAGTGGGAACATAATATATCAACTCCTCAAAGTGTTCGTATTACACTAAGTTTTGATACAGAACTTAAGATGCCTTCACATGAGATTGCTTATTATACGACTTCATTAATCAGAATAAAATTTATATATTCTAGAATGTCGCGAAGCAGCATCACTGGACACAGATGAACGATCACTCAATCCATATTTGATGAATGTTTATGATACAAATGATTCAATCGATTTTACCTTATGCTTCGGAACATTAATAAGTGAAGAGTTTGTTCTTGTATCGCCATTTCAGTTTAAAAATGAGCGAATCGCACATTACAGGGTTCGCAAGGTTATGCTGAAAGGTGAAACTTGTTCAATAAGAGAACAATTCAGAATATTACGATATATTATTAATCGTTTGGCTGCTGGTTCAATTTCTGTTAATTTCGGATTAGTTCAGCTGGCCGAAAAAGTTCCATACCAGGCTGGTAAATCAATTTATCGGCCAGCTTGCTTGTGGACTCACGAAACGTTTTCACCGTGGCTTACCTACTCAACACTAGACATAACTCCTGCAACCTCACCGGTCCAACTTGAAAAATGTAATACATTTCCAACTGTTACGAGTGAACTCTCACACAGGAGAATAGCTTCATTTTTTTGTTTCAACTCAAGTAAACTTTTACGAGTAAGTATATTAATTATTTGTCACTTTTGTATCACTTTTGAACTTCACTTTTTTTACGTAGTATTACTATAATGGAAATCCAATTGTGGCCAAGGACAACGATCAATATTATGTTGTCGGCATTGCAAGCCATACAGTTCGAGAAGATGTGATATATGGACCTAAAATCTACAATGAGATTGATTGGATCGAATCAGTTGTGTGGCCAATAATTGTGGAAGGCAATAGTTGTGGCCAACAAAAAATTAAACATAGACCATATTTGACATTTGCCCTTCCTACGTATCACGGTGAATTCCCCTGGCATGTTGCCTTGCTGAAACAAAACCATAAATATATTTGCGGCGGTACAATCATCAACAGCAGAACGATAGTTACAGCGGCCCATTGTGTTTACGATGCGCGTGGTTTGTTACCGCCCAATCGATTAACAGTTGTGGTTGGTACATACAGTTTGAGTGATTATCCAAACGAAGCTCGAGTTTATGGTCTCGAAGAGATAGTCGTACATCAAAATTACAGTAGAACTTATCTCGAAAACGACATTGCGTTGTTGAAAGTGAACGGACTGATAAAATTTTCACATTACGTCCAGCCGATATGTTTAAGTAATAATTTGGACTATAGTACTATAACTAGTGGACACGTGGTGGGATGGGGTCGTGATGAAAATAATCTACAATCGGATCTCTTATTACAAGCAACACTGCCGATCATTAATGATTTTGATTGTCGCGACAGCGATCGTGATTTTTTTCCCAACTATTTGAATTCTCACAATTATTGTGCGGGTTTCGATAATGGAACAAGTGTCTGTGTGGGAGATTCTGGTGGTGGTATGGTATTTAAATATAATTCTCGTTGGTATTTACGGGGACTTGTTTCGTTGGGTGTCGCACAACCCAATTCGGGATTGTGCGATTTTACTAAGTTCGCTTTGTTTACAGATGTACCAAAACTATATAATTGGATTATTGAAAATTCGCAGTTATATAATGACGTTCAATAAAAGTAATGTTTTGCACCTATTACATTATGTCTTCCTAAAGCTTATACAGATTTGGATGCCCACCGGAGACATTATAAATTTTATGGAAGGAAATCGCTGCTTTTGTTTAAAAATTTTTGATAGTCTCTTACCGAACAAGAGTAAAGATTGTGAACCTCAACCGTTTTATCTTCACGTTCCCTGTTTCGTTTACCATGGCTGGAGGATGAAGTTGATTCCCAACAATTTGGTACCAGATATAGATTTATAATGTTGCAATAAGTTCAAAATCTCATCAATCTCGTTCACTATTCATCATGAGAGTTGTAACCACAACATTCTCTTTACAAAATGCAGGTTGATTCCTCAGAATTTCCTCGGAATGTGTATCTATCTTTAATATCGTTTTAAAATAACCTCCGACCCAGAGAATAATTTATGAGTTTTGCTGAATTTTGCAGGCTATAGGCTTCCAACCAAGAAAAAAATAAAATGTTCATCAGTCAATGTTAATTTCATCATCAAAGTGAACCTGAGAATATATAAAAAAATTATACTTACCTTATTCTCCTTTCGGTCACTTGAGTCCGGATAGGTTGTGCCTTAGGTAGGGAGTGCTTGAACATTATTTTTCCTGAAATTCTGAATTGGAACTTTCTTCGTAAATTAGCTCGTTATATACATAAGCGACCTAGCTATAGCGAAGAATTACACACCCTTATGTATACGATTGAGATGCTCCTTAATCTATCAACTAGCTAGTCAATGTTATGTTGAAAACGGTAAATTTTAAGCTGGTGTTGGAACGAAAATCAACCAGTTGAAAATTGAATATTATATAATTGTAGCTAAACTTTTTATTTGTACTGTCAACCTGTAAATTAAATAAATCAATAATTGAATTTTTATAAATTGGCGCTGCACCGAGTAATAATATTGTGTGTGTGTGTGTGTAAACATGTATTGTTGCTACAGTATTTTGTAACACAGCAAATTATTTCTCGCCCATTATCCTTTTGGACGCCAAACCGAAAAGATCACTTGCAATAGCAAATAAATTAATATAAAATAAAAGTGTATAAAATATTCGAGTATCATTTTTTGTTGTTGACGATTGATCCTAATTATACATTTTGGTCCTTCGAACCGGATATTTTGGAAATAAGCTACCGATTAATTGAAGAAATTTGGAGCCATTGCGGAATTTCAGAGTTTTATACCAAAAAACTCACCACGTGGAAAATTCTTCTGGAACTTATCAAGTTATCTAGCACCGCTATTGGATCATCGCAAAACCTTGAGTATCACATTTATTTTATTTAACTAGTTCTTAATTTAAACCACGTTTAATTAATATATATGGTTATTAAATCGAATAATAATTAAATTAGGGACCCTTAAAAAATATTATTTGTTAAATAAGAACATATCTTTTGCTAAAGTGTTGTGTTGTGAGTGATATAATTACTATTTTTTGATTATCGTGAACATTTTAAGTTGTTTCAATTCCACGTGCAACGTTACTTTTTGTGAACGTTCAATATGGATGGTTTAATAAAGCGTAGAGGCATAGTAAAAGGCCAAGTTACTAAATTAGTTAATTTTGCTAACACCGTAGATGAACACGTGGCTTATGATATTTAAAAGCTCGTCTTGATAAACTTAATGAACACTATAAAGAATTCGTTGAATTAGAAAACTTAATTTTCGCAATTGATGCTAGTGTTAAATCCGATATGGAAACGTTCGATGAAGACTATTATAGAATCTTGTCAAAACAACTGCTCCTACGTTTTCTTTTAATGACACTCTTCTTAATACATCAGCTTCAGTCGGTTTATCAGCAGACTACAAACTTCCTCGTTTAAGTTTACCAACTTTCAGCGGCAAACCAAGAGAGTGGAACTCTTTTTTTGACCTGTTTCGTTCAACAGTTCACGATAACACCAGCCTCTCTCCCGCTCAAAAGTTTCAGTATTTAAAAGGTCAACTACGAGGACCGGCAGAACAACTTTTGCGTCATTTTAGAATTGAAGATGCATCGTACAATGAAGCGTTTCAAAGACTTGTCAAACGTTGTGACAAAAAGCGACATATTGTCAATGATTTCATCGAATTATACTTGGGTCAGCCAATAATAAATTCTGTTTCTGCTGAAGCAATTAGAAGCATGCATGATGCTTCTGATGAAGTTATACGGGGCTTAAAGGCACTTGGAACAAATGCTGAATCTAGGGATTGTTGGTTACTGTACATAGCTGAAAATAAACTCGATGAAATTTCTCGCCAACTTTGGAGACAAGAGACAGCTGAAATAGATTTCCCTACGTTCGAACAATTCATGACATTCCTTAGTAAACGTATGGATTCTTTAGAAGGAATTAAGCCACAATCTTCGCGAATCGAACAAAAACAGACTTCGTCAAAACCAACTTCAAGCAAGACATTCCATGTTCAAATTTTACCCAACTGCTCTCTGTGCAAAGGTGAAGAGCATAAGCTCTGTGATTGTCCTAAATTCCTCCAAATGGATCTTAAGGATATATTAAGGAATCAAATCGATGCTACAATTGTCTAAGTGATTCGCATTCCGTCTACAAGTGCCGTACCAAAAAGAAATGTTTTCGCTGTGGAAAAAGGCATCATACATTAGTTCACCAAGCACCTAACTCCGTGCTTGCTCCAACAACAGTAAGCGCATCACATGTCGCCTCATCAGCTTCAACTTCAACCCAGAGTGTTGGCGCAACAAGTTGCTATTTGATGCCTACCAAACCAAACGTATCTGATCATGATCCGACACTTACGGAAATCACAAGTCACGATGCGATAATACCAACAGCCGTAGTGGAAGTGCAAGATAAATTTGGCACATGGCAAACTTGCCGTGCACTTTTAGACTCAGCTTCGACACGATCCTTCGTCACAGAATCTTGTATCCGTCGTCTTGGATTACAAAGAACTAACGCACGACTCAATATTAATAAACTCAATGGCGGAAAAGCTGGTTGTTCAAGAGGCGTAACCACTATGCGAATTCGATCAAGAATTGACCATACCTTTATCATGGATTTGGAAAGCTATATTTTATCAAAAATCACATCCAATCTACCAGCAAGAGCAATACCACTCGATAAATTGAGATACCTACATGATCTGCAGTTAGCCGACCCTTATTTCAATCTCCCAGATAGAATTGACGTACTCGTCGGTTGTGATCGTTTCTTGCTCCTCCTAACAGAAGGTCAGATGATTGAAAGTGAGCTGTTACCTACCGCTCAACACACCAAATTAGGATGGATAGTAGGAGGAATTTATAAAGGTAACTCACCAAGTACCAATAATTCAACACATCTGGTTTCTCACCATACTGAAATAGTAGATATTGACATGAGTCTCAGACAATTTTGGGAAATTGAGGAGATGCCGCGCGTATCCATGTTATCTCAAGATGAAAAATTATGCTTGCATAATTTCTTATCAAAATATACAAGAGAAAACGACGGAAGGTTTAGAGTGGCGCTTCCATTCAACCCTAACGCACCTAAATTAGGTGAATCTCTTTCTCAAGCGCTAAAACGATTTAGTTGTCTGGAACAAAAACTTCTACGTAATGAGAATCTACACAACCAGTATGTACAATTCATGAGAGAGTATCAAGAGTTGGGACACATGCAGATGATTCCGATGGACGAAATTAAGAAACCGTATGCTGAAATTTTGTATATGCCACACCACGGAGTAATTAAAGAATCCAGTTCTACGACAAAACTGCGCGTGGTATTTGATGCTTCTGCAGTATCATCTCTTCTTGTTGGACCTACCATTCAACAAAATTTAATTAACATTCTGCTTAGATTCCGAAAGCATCGTTTTGTCTTCTCTGGCGATGTTGAAAAAATGTTTCGACAGATTTGGGTGTGCAAGTCCGATGCTGATTTCCAACGAATTGTATGGAGGGAGTCACCTGATGTTCCATTGCAGCACTACCGTCTTCTTACCGTCACCTATGGCACAGCAGCTGCGTCTTTTTTTATCACAAAAGGCTCTTCAAATGGCAGCCGAGGATTTCACTGTAAAGTATCCTGAAGCGGCAAAAATTGTCAAAAATGACTTTGACATGGACGACGTTATGTCTGGGGCAGACACAATCGAAGAAGCGCTAAAACGGCAAAAAGAATTAGTTGAGATTCTCAATTCAGGTGGATTTCACTTGAGAAAGTGGTCTGCAAATCATATTGATCTTTTGTCTCATTTTCCACCTGAAGACCAGGAAATTACTCCTCGAGAAATAAATGAGGGTACAAAAACAATTTCAGTTCTGGGCATACGATTTTTGCCAACCAAAGATACATTTTCTTTTAAAGTTGATCTACCACCTAAGACAAAAACGACCAAACGTATTCTTCTATCTGAAGCATCGAGGATATTCGATCCCATGGGATGGTTATCGCCTATTACAATTGGTGTTAAAATTCTATACCAAACACTCTGGCAACTAAAAGTAGGATGGGATGATGAATTACCCGTGGAAGTAAGCCGCAAATGGTATAACGTTAGAGATAACTTGAACATGCTGGAATCACTCGAAATTCCAAGGTGGTTAAACTTTCCCAATGATACCCAGCTGATAGGTTTTGCAGACGCTTCACAGGCAGCGTACGCCGTGATATATACAAGAACCTTGCAAAACAATGGACATGTGTTAACCAATTTAATAGCCGCTAAAACTAAGGTGGCGCCTTTGTCCGTCACGAAACGCCAGACCATACCAAGACTTGAATTATGCGCAGCGGTTCTACTCACTTATTTATTAAACACAGTGTTGGATTCCTTAGATCTAGAAAAGCCACCGTTAATTCATCTATTCACAGATTCTACAATTGTAATTAATTGGCTATCATCACCGCCCGTAAACCAAGAAATATTTGTCAGTAACAGAATCGGCCAAATTCTTCGCTCTACCAATACCTCACAATGGCAACACGTACCAAGTAAATATAATCCAGCCGACTGCGCATCTAGAGGCATTTTACCATCAGAAATCTTAACGAGCGAGTTATGGTGGAAGGGACCAAGTTGGATTCAAACAGATCCAATACAAGTGCCGACGGAGAAGCAAAAGCAATCAAAAGGAAACCGAGAAGAAAAATTTCTAGTTTTAGCAGTTCCGGATACGTTCAACCTTCTTCAGCCAAATAAACTACCATTAACTGAAGTCAACTACATATTTAATAACCACTCAAGTTTTTACAAATCGAAACGCATCTTAGGTTGGGTTCTAAGAGCTATATACAATTTTCGCAACTTTGAAAACACCAAATTGGGTTCATTAACATATAAAGAACTCTCGATTGCGGAAACGTTAGTAATTAAAGTTGCTCAATATGAGAGTTGTAGTGATGAACTAAGCTCACTATCTCGAAGAAAATTAATTTCAAACAAGAGTAAATTAATTTCCTTAAATCCATTTTTAGACAATGATGGCATCATGAGAGTTGGTGGTAGACTTCAGAAAGCCGAAATTCCATATGATGCAAAGTACCCAGTCATCTTGGCACAGAAACACAAGATTTCCAAAATGATCGTGCAAGAGGCTCATAATAAACATTTGCATGCTGGTCCATCACTTCTCACAACTATTATACGTCAAAAATTTTTAATTTTAAGATGTAGGGATCTCGTCAAGCAAATAACACGAAGATGCATCACTTGCTGGCGACTGAAGAACAAGACCTTATCACAGCTAATGGGACAACTACCACCATCCAGAGTAAACCTAGTCCGACCGTTCCTGCAATCAAGCGTAGATTATGCTGGGCCCTACATTCTACGAACTGAGCATAAACGAAAGGCCACCACATATAAGGCATATTTGGCAGTTTTCGTATGTACGGCCTCCAAGGCGGTGCATTTGGAACTCGTGACCGATCTATCCACGGAAAGGTTCCTGGCAGCATTAAAGAGATTCCAAAGTCGCCGTGGAATCTGCAGCGATATCTATAGCGATAATGGAACAAATTTTGTTGGAGCTGCCAAAGAGCTCAAAATTTTTCATGACACAATAAGGAACCAGAAGTTTGCAGAAACCATCGAAAATTGGGCAGTATCACAATTTTTATATTGGCACTTTGTCCCACCGTCAGCACCCCACTTTAATGGATTAAGTGAAGCTGCGGTTAAATCAACAAAATTCCACCTGCAGCGCGTGCTCCGTGATGTGAAACCAACGTATGAGGAGTTAAACACTCTACTGACACAAATTGAGGCAACACTAAATTCAAGACCTCTTTGCAAACTATCAGATGACGAAATCAACCCATTAACCATTGGTCATCTTCTAATCGGGCAACCACTCAATGTTCAACCTGAACCAGATATTCGACACATTAGAATATCTCGATTATCCAGATGGCAATTAATGCAGCAATTATATCAACATTTCTGGAATCGTTGGTATAATGAATACTTAACAACACTTAATAACCTTACTAAATGGCAACGTAACACCAACGATATTAAGGTTGGTGACATTGTGCTGTTGCGCAGTGAAAACCTACCTGCAGGTCAATGGCCATTAGGACGAGTAGAGCGAGTTCATCCTGGTGAAGATAAGCTTATCCGAGTCGTAACCGTAAAGACATCCAAAGGAATTTACATGAGACCAATCACGAAATTATCAATAATTCCATCTTTTGACTTCAATGAGTCAACTGAGGCGGTATGTTGGAACGAAAATCAACCAGTTGAAAATTGAATATTATATAATTGTAGCTAAACTTTTTATTTGTACTGTCAACCTGTAAATTAAATAAATCAATAATTGAATTTTTATAAATTGGCGCTGCACCGAGTAATAATATTGTGTGTGTGTGTGTAAACATGTATTGTTGCTACAGTATTTTGTAACACAGCAAATTATTTCTCGCCCCTTATCCTTTTGGACGCCAAACCGAAAAGATCACTTGCAATAGCAAATAAATTAATATAAAATAAAAGTGTATAAAATATTCGAGTATCATTTTTGGTTGTTGACGATTGATCCTAATTATACAGCTGGATTAAGCCAATTTTATTGGTTATTGAAATATAATACGACATCTATACCTGTTGTTAATCGAATTATTATGTCTACAATCACGCAATATCAAATGGTTGCGATTTGACTTATTGACGTCAAATAACTGTTGCAGTATTCACTCACCTCTCATGCGTACTTTGATGTCTTTCTTAAACTGCAAAGCGGATGAACTAGCAAGAAAATTTAAACAGGGTTTTGACTACTCTAATCAAGTTGGACTGCTTGGGTTGGGACTACTCGAATGGAAAACAAAACAGAGAACGGGAAGATGAAGGCATAATATTAACTAACTAAGTAAAGGTGCAATATATTAATTTTATTGAACATCATTATGAGTGCGAATTTTCAATAATCCAATTATACAGTTTCGGTACATCTGTGAACAAAGCGAACTTAGTAAAATCGCACAATCCTGAATTTGGAAGTGCAACACCCAATGATACAAGTCCCCGTATATACCAACGAGAATTATGTTTAAACACCATACCACCACCAGAATCTCCAAAACAGACACTTGTTCCATTATCGAACCCGGCACAATAGTTATGGGGATTCAAATAGTTGGGGAAAAAATCACGATCGCTGTCGCGGCATTCAAAATCATCAATAATCGGCAGGGTCACTTGCAACAGGTCATCCGATGGTAGATTATTTTCGTCACGACCCCATCCCGCCACATGTCCACTCGTTACATTGCTATAGTCCAAATCATTACTTAAACATATCGGCTGGATGAAATGGGAAAATTTTATCAGTCCGCTCACTTTTAGCAACGCAATGTCATTTTCGAGATATGTACTACTATAATTTTGATGTACGACTATCTCTTCGAGACCATAAATTCGAGCTTCATTTGGATAATCACTCAAACTGTATGTACCAGCCACAACTGTTAATCGATTGGGCGGTAACAAACCACGCGCATCGTAAACACAATGGGCCGCTGTAACTATCGTTCTACTGTTGATGATTGTCCCGCCGCAAATATATTTATGGTTTTGTTTCAGCAAGGCAACATGCCAAGGGAATTCACCGTGGTATGTAGGAAGGGCAAATGTCAACAATGGTCTATGTTTAATTTTTTGTTGGCCACAACTATTGTCTTCTACATTTGGCTGTAATCAAAGTACAAATATGATTGATAACTAGCGAATATGATAAACAAAAATTAATTATCTTACTGGCCACACAACTGATTCGATCCAATTTATCTCGTTGTAGATTGTGGGTCCATATATCACAGCTTCTGGTACTGCCTGGCTTGCAATGCCGACAACATAATATTGATCGTTGTCCTTGGTCACAATTGGATTTCCATCGTAATACTGCGTAAAAAGTAGAGTTCAAAAGTGACACAAAAGTGACAAACAATGAATACACTTACTCGTACAAGAGTACTCGAATTGAAACAAAAAAATGAGGCTATCCTACTGTGTGGCAGTTCACTCGAAACAGTTGGAAATGTATTACATCCCTCGAGTCGGACCGGTGAGGTTTCAGGAGTAAGATCTAGTGTTGAGTAGGTAAACCACGGTAAAAGTGTATCGTAAGGCCACAAGCAAGCTGGTCAATAAATTGATTTACCAGCCTGGTATGGAACTTTTTCGGTCAGTTGAACTAATCCGAAATTGTCAGAAATCGAACCATCAGCCAAACGATTAGTAATATATCGTAATATCCTGAAAAACTCTTTTACTGAGTATTTTTCGCCTTTCAGCTTAATCTTGCCAACTCTGTAACGTGTGATTAGTGCAGCCTTAAACCGTAAGGGAGATACGAGTACAAATTCTTCACTTATTAATATTCCGAAACATCGATAAAATGTCATATAATAAGCAATCTCATTGGACAATGCGAAATTTACAGATTTAAAACGCGTGAGTGTTGGAAATCTATGGTCTCGAGAGGATAACAACTCGGCAAAGAGTTATACCACACTTCACATTATACATTTAGAACATTTGTATTGTACTACCAAAACCCAAGGGTAAGACGAACACTTTGAGAAGTTCATATTTATTATGTACCCGCACTTACTCGATTCAATAATTCGTTCGGTCACAACAGATTCGAAAACCAGAATAATGCACACAGTTGACTTATGTTCATATTTTGTAAGATGTAGACTCTAACTAACAGATTTTATACTAAAGCTTATCAATTCAATTGTATGTTTTGTCAAACGTTTATGTTTCTTGCGAAATGCGAGGTCATTCTAGTTCAAATTCAAATGGACGATAATTATATATAAAATAAACGCATTCGCCGTGTATAAATAAGATGATTAGTTGATTGTAGTTAGGTTTTAAAAATAATATTATTGCAGACATACGAAGGAAGCCAATCAAAGACAAACCAATGCTTTTTCGGGTCATAAACCAGCAAGCAAAGCTGGAATGGAGCCATGCTTATAGATGGTCTACATCAATTAAAGAAATTAGCATACCATACATAATAACCAATGCGCTTGAAATATAATAATCACTAAGTTGAAAGTTTGATTACTATATGAAATCATACATGGGAAATTTAAATTGCCACAAAAAGGTATCATTTTCTGTTTCAAAGGAATAATTACAACTATAAATGCCATTCTTCAGTCTTCTCATAACTTATTTAAACAAAAACGACTGTAAAATTCAGTATAACTTCAAGATTTAATCAAAATTCGTTTGAAAATATGTGTTTGGTTTTTTTGAGGAAAAGTCCGCAGAACGGTTGCCCGTGTGCTTAAGATGATTAAAAAAATACAAATCTTAAAAAGTTTCATTGTGAAAATGATGACCAAGAAGATATATCTAGTCTCAACGAATTGGAGAATAATGAAGTATACACAACATTTGATTCAAGAGACATCAACGGAAGCTAGATACTATCAGATGATTCCAACCAGATTGAAAACTATTTTAAGCCTAATTTTAATGAACATGGGGATTAAGACGATCCTTTTCTTAAATATTACTTTGAGTATGTCTTTTTTAAATTTAATTAAAATATAAAATGTAATTCGTGTGAGCTATTACTTACTAAAAGCGAAGAAACAATAACTCTTAAAAACGAGCGTTTCAGCTATTTTAAAAATTATTCTCAAAATTCAGATTTTGGAAGCTTAACTGCTTTTATTTATTTTTTTTTTTTTTTTTATATATTTTATACTATGCTATCTTTTTTGGGGCTCAAGGCTCTCCCAGCTCTTTCGCGGTTCGCTTATTGACGTCTTACGTTACGCCCTAACGGCCAAATCGAGGACGTACGGCTATAGGTCCGATTTTCGTAGAACCATCTGCGCATTGCATAGCTCCATGCCAGCCTATAGTACTGACATGGAAGATGGGTCGGTCCATGAGTTCTGCACTCCAACAGGGGGTCATAGATGTGTTCATTAACACCATCGATCGTAATCAGATGGTGAAAATTCCCTTTTTGCATCCTGCCCCGATCGGTATTCGAACCCGGTACCTCCCGCTCCAACTGCCACAGCTTTAACCACTGAGCCACCTGGGCGGTTCTTAACTGCTTCGTCAGAAATATTTTTTAATTTTTCAAAATGTGTAAATATTTTTTATAACATTTTTGACACCACCGATTTCATTATGATTGTCAATTTTTGATAATGATAATGAAATATTAGATTATATGATTTAAGTATTATTGCGAAAACATTTTAAATGGGCAGTCAAAAAATACGTTTGACAATCGAAATTGTCAATTTTAAATAGTTAGTTTTTTAGTATGTATACGTACTATGTATTATTTAACAAAATAAAAAATATATACATATATAATAATTTTAATAACAAATCCGTCTTTTATTGAGTTATAATCTCGTTCAAACGTTGGGCTGCTGTCCTCAATTGTTAAAAATATAACAAGATGAAAAAATTGTGATATTGTATAACCATGTACATCGCATTTCGGCCGGAATAGCCCGAATTTCTTCGGAAATGTTGTCTTCCAAAACTGGAATAGTTGCTGGCTTATTTCTGTAGACTTTAGACTTGACGTAGCCCCACAAAAAATAGTCTAAAGGCGTCAAATCGCATGATCTTGGTGGCCAACTTACCGGGCCATTTCTTGAGATGAATTGTTCTCCGAAGTTTTCCCTCAAAATGGCCATAGAATCGCGAGCTGTGTGGCATGTAGCGCCATCTTGTTGAAACCACATGTCAACTAAGTTCAGTTCTTCCATTTTTGGCAACAAAAAGTTTGTTAGCATCGAACGATAGCGATCGCCATTCACCGTAACGTTGCGTCCAACAGCATCTTTGAAAAAATACGGTCCAATGATTCCACCAGCGTACAAACCACACCAAACAGTGCATTTTTCGGGATGCATGGGCAGTTCTTGAACGGCTTCTGGTTGCTCTTCACTCCAAATGCGGCAATTTTGCTTATTTACGTAGCCATTCAACCAGAAATGAGCCTCATCGCTGAACAAAATTTGTCGATAAAAAAGCGGATTTTCTGCCAACTTTTCTAGGGCCCATTCACTGAAAATTCGACGTTGTGGCAGATCGTTCGGCTTCAGTTATGAAATGTCAAAGCATACTGAGCATCTTTCTCTTTGACACCTTGTCTGAAATCCCGCGTCATCTGTCAAATACTAATGCATGAAAATCCTAACCACAAAAAAATCACCCTTTATTTTTTTCATTCATATAATGTTATACTCACAACTACCACTCGAGTTTACACGAGTATTCTATCAGCGTTGTTTTATAAAAGTATATGTGCAAGTAATAAAGGGTCCGCCATCTAAAGTTGTTTTTTCAACTAGTGCTTATTTCGTGAATGGTAACACTTAGCTCATGTCTGATTTGACAGATAATTAGTTTTATCCTTCCGCTAAACGAATATGGTCGTGTATACGCTTGAACAACGCTGGGAAATATTGCGACATTACTTTGAAAATCATGGTAATGTTGCAAAACGTGTGCGAAAATTGCGTACGGATTTTGGAAGAAGAGAAGCACCGTTAGCTCCATATGTTCGTTATCTGGTGAAAAAAGTGAAAGAAACTGGCATCCTCATCGATAAACCAAATCGTGAAAAGCCAAAAAGAAAAACAGAAACAGAAAGTGTGAAGAACAGAAAGTGTGCGTGATGCGCCATCAACATCAATTCACCGTCGTTCTCAACAATTGAACATTTTGGAGACATCATTGAGACGAATTTTGCATAAAGACCTTGGTATGACGTCATACAAAGTCCAATTGGTTCAGGAATTGAGGCCAACTGACCATCTAATGCGTTTTCGCTTCGCTGAGTGGGCTTGCGATCGACTTACAGAAGATGCCGTTTTTGCTAAAAAAAAATCATCTTTTCGGATGAAGCTCATTTTGATCTTGGCGGGTTTGTAAACAAGCAAAATTGTCGCATTTGGAGCACTGAAAACCCGCACACATACATTGAAAATCCGGTTCACCCAAAACGAGTCACTGTACGCGGTGCAGATTTTGGTCCAGAGGCATAATTGAGCCATTTATCTTCTTAAATGAGCAAGAGTGTCAATGGTGATCGTTATCGGGCCATGTTTAACGAATTTTTGTTAGTCAATTGGTCAATTATTTCAATGCTGAAGAAAAAAATTAAAAAATGTATTTTCATAAATTAACTGTAATAAATTAAAATATTAATCTAATTTATTTCTGGTATTTTATTTTTATTTCTTCCGTATGACTCCAACTATTTATCTAGATCAATCACGGTTGAACACTAAATGAAAAGTGAGCTCCTGTCAAAAAAAAAAAAAATAATAACATAAAACAAAAACCGGTTTTGTATGGTCTTTGTATGTATTGGTGTGGTGAGCGCTAAAAATTTTAAGCGAGAAATCCCACTCCAAAATTAGTTTGTTGGCAAAAGGGTAAGAGACGAGGATGTTCAGCGCCGAAAGAATACACGTCTAAACACCACCATCCACAAAAACGCAAATGAAAAATGCATATGTATTTTTTCTTGTATATGTACATTCAAAAAATTAAACTAATACCAGAGCCATCTTTATACAGACTGAAATAGAGGAAAAAACGTAAATTCCCGTACCAAATATATGGAAAGTAAATATTTTTTTAAAATGAAATATTTCAATGAAAAGTATGACAAAATAAACATTTTAATGTTGAAATCATTTATATTATATATCATTTAAATATTTTAAAATAAAATAAAATCATTTAAATATATTATAAATAATTAAATAAATAAATTCAAATATCGCATTTGAACTTTTAATATGTATACGCACAATAACATACATACTCGTATCATTTGAAAAAAAAAAATATTCATGTGTATACGCATGTGCAATATGAAGTATCGATCGGGTACGATCAATGACAACCGAGTCATCTCTATTTGGAAAAATTAAAACTTCTACTAAAAAGCTACTTTGTTTTTGACAAAAAATACGCCAACGTCTGTCTTATTTCCAACTTAATTGACTAACTTGAGCCAAGCTGGAGCCGAACTATTAAGTATACTAAGAATCAACATAAAAGAATAACTAAAAACAGGCTTCGGCGACAGTTACGGGAAAAGAGCATGAAATGTCTATTGTAATTCCAACCGGAAGGGCCTTACTTATGTAGGAATAAAATGTTAGACAGACTGTCGTTTATATATATATATATATATATATATATATATATATACACATATATATATATATATATATATATATATATATATATATATATATATATATATATATATATATATATATATATATATATATATATATATATAAATTTATTAGACAACTCAATTGTTAACTAAAATCTGACATTCACGTCTAACATTAGGTTTTA